>CAUDMG010000415.1:2900000-2957500 GCA_958450375.1 Homarus gammarus | reverse complement strand
CTTTTCTCTCTTCTCTCCTCTCTCTCCCTCTCTCTCACTTTGTTCCCATTCCTCTTACCCACACAGTCTCTCTCTCTCTCAGGTATAACAGATACCTTACAACTGCCGTACCTCACCTCTCAGCTAATTAGTTGCTACAGGGTCGACACATTGACTAACACACCTTTATTGTACTATACACCTTTACACAAGTGACCATGTATGTATGTATGTATGTATGTATGTATGTAATGTATGTATGTATGTATGTATGTATTCGCATCGTCTACCTTAGTTCCCATTTTCTGTCCAGTATAATAGGGGATAACTATGGTAATACTCTAGCACCCAAAACAACACCTGATCTGACTTTTCAATTTCAAGGAACGTTAAGCTATAAAATAAGTTCGTCGGGAGAGGGGGGGAGGTACCTAATTTTTTTTCTCTCAAACTTTTAGGGAAACTTTTAAGTAAAATATCAAAAGTTTATGTGAAGAAAAATATGTCTTTTTTTTATGAAGGTTAAACAGAATTATGTTTTTTTTTTTAATGGGGAATATGTAGGGAGGGAGGGATGAAGGAAGGAAGGGGGTCTACCATGCCATATGCCTACCCTCCCTCCCTTCCTCCCTCCCTGTCTATTTAATTTTGACCATAACTGTACATTATTTTCTTTCAGGAGTTTATGATACAGTGTAATACCTTAGGAAAGCTGTTTTGGTACTTTAAATCCCCCTCCCCCCCCTCCTCTCCCCACCCGCCCCCCGCCCCTGAGAGGAAGAATGTTCGAGGGGTTTATGGGACGTGCCCGCCTGAGGTACCCGAGCCCTATGGAAACAAATCATGACGTCACCATCGCGTGGGCACTTGGATCAGAAACTGTCGGTATTTTATTGACTCCAACACCGACCTGACGTTAACATAACACGTAACTTGTCAATACCTACAAGAAAAATAATTAATTACTCTCTAAAAATAATAAAATGTGGTATTGTGGTAAATTTTGTAGAGTGTGTTAAGTTAGGAAGTTAATGAAGTGGTAATGAGAGGCGGTAAAGAAATCGTACTCGTTCAGATACTCTTTAAAGAAGATTAGGAACCAGCAGTTAAGTAGAATTATACACACGGGAATGGAGAGAGAGAGAGAGAGAGAGAGAGAGAGAGAGAGAGAGAGAGAGAGAGACTCTTTAATCTACCTTATTATTGTTGTTGATTAGAGAAGTAATATTTGTTAAGTTGTTTTTGTTGTTTGCTTATTGATTATTAGAGCGTTAATTGTGTTTTTACAGAGGAAATTATATATATATATATATATATATATATATATATATATATATATATATATATATATATATATATATATATATATAATTTTTTTTTTACGTAAGAGAAAATCACCAGCTGGGATGATGACGGAGGGCGCCATGTTTGTTTATTTACACTAAACCATGAATAACGGCAGACGAACCTAACCTAACCTAACCTAGCCTAACATCAACCAACGTATACGTCATCTAAAAAAAAATTGCCGTAAGGTAAAATAAACAACAACAATAACAATAAAATAAGCAGATGGTTTTATTCAGCTGAGAGGAGTCCCCGTACACAGGGGTTAGTAGACTATCTCCACTAATAGACTATCACCATTGTTTTATCTCATAGGGTTATCTTCACCAGGGTGTTGTTAGTCCTAGTAAAAATAAACGTAATGAACTGAAGATTTTTCGATGGATAGTTTGAGCAAAAATTAATTACTGTGTAAAGTAGATATTATGACAGGATCCACCCCCCCCCCCCTTCTTGGTTGTATAGTATACTTATATGAGGGTGTAAAGTGTATATAGGCAGCCTGAAACTGACACCCTATACATACATGCTTACATATATATACACACATACTGTACTTACATGTATACATACAGATACAGACATATGGTTAGGTAGCTATACAGACATAATGACGGGCACGTACATACATACATACTTACATACATAATGGCAGGTAGATACAGACAGACAGACAGACTAAAGCACCAACACTCACCATCATCTGTCTTATAGTGTGATAACGCCAACATTAATAGTTTTTTCCCCAGTAGAGACTAAAATAAACCTCATCAAAATAAGAAGAATATCGCTATTATTAGATCTATGAGTAATACGCGCTGGTCATGCTCTTGTTCGTCCTGGGAGGAAAAAAAAAACTACAAACGTTTGGTGTGATGGAATGGGTTGTGTTGTTGGGTGGTCAAACGTTCTTATTGGCCTTCACAAACGTTTATATCTGTAATAAAGGTGATGAGGAAGGGGTGGTGGAAGGGAGAGTGGGAAGGTGGTGGGTGGGATGGGAAGGTGGAAGAAGGGATGAGAGGTGATAAGATGGATTGATGAGATGGGGGAGGAAGAATTGATGGATAGGATAGGTAGATGGAAGGATGGAGGAAGGATGAGTGGAAGGGGAGGAGAAAGAGAGGGAAAGAGAGAGAGATTTGGAAGGAGGGACGGATATAAGGATGGAAAAGAGAGAACTAAATGGAAAGGACAGTACGGGAAAAGGAGGAAGAGAGAGAGAGAGAGAGAGAGATGGGAGGGGAAACAGTAAGCAGGGGAAAGAGAGCAGGGGCAGGGGCGTGGTCTGTGGTATAAATACTCTGAAAATGTTGACGGTGAATATTTCTTATTAGTAACTGAGAGGTAAGTAGCCTAAGTCGGGGTGAGGGAGAGAGGGGGGTGGGGGAAGGAGGGGGTGTGGGAGGAAGGAAGGGATCACTAGAGGGAAGGAAAAAGGTGTGTGGAGGAGGGAAAAAGGGAAAGAGAATCACAAAACTTAGGGAGGGAGAGGTAGAAGTATAAGGGCGAAGTGGGTAAGGGAGGTATAGGGAGGGAGAATGGACAGATGTATGGAATAGTAATATATATATATATATATATATATATATATGCAAGTAAATCACTGTAGGTGCGCGTGACCTAGGTATATGCTGATAACCACCAGGAAAGAAGAAAACACGAAGTTCCCAAGCGCTTTCGTGTAATTCACCCCTGAAGATGTGAATTACTCGAAAGCGCTTGGGAACTTCGTGTTTTCTTCTTTCCTGGTGGTTATCAGCATATATATATATATATATATATATATATATATATATATATATATATATAATATATATATATATATATATATATATATTATATATATATAGAGAGAGAGAGAGAGAGAGAGAGAGAGAGAGAGATCTTCAGTCGTCGGTATGTGGTAAGAGGAGGAGGCCAGTAGAGAGAGAAGCCTTGATTATTTTCTTTGATATCTCTCGACGCCAACAAGAGGCTAATTTCCGACCCTTTTATGTGGTGAATTAGCTCTTGTGATAACAGATTTATGAGGCTCCTTCCTTCACCATTGTGTAGTCGGGTGTTTGGTCATGTCGGAATCCAGTGATATCTTAATTGGCTATATAAATGAGGCTCTGATAGGGTAAATTGTTCTTCGTTTCATCTGCCGGGTTACGCTTTTGGGGTAAAAAATTAACTGTTTTGCTAAGAACTCGTTGATATATGTGTAAAAAGCCTTTCAAAACAGTGTCGATTGACTTTCTCTATACATTTTACACTTAATGAAAGCTGAGGTATTCCATTTACTTCGTTTTCTATCATCATGGTCTACTGTCTAACAAAGTAAGAATAGGTATTGCCTGAAATGTAAACAGGTGGGTGAACATGAAAACACGGCGTTCTGTTTGATTTGTTTACAAGGCGTCTGTTTATGAGTCTCTTGATCTGGCTTGGTTGAATTACGCCATAAAAGTCTCTCCGTGTCCCACAACCCCCTCACAACAGACGTGAAGAGCGCGAGATACTTCACATGAGTGGCCTGCTCCCGAGGGTCCGACAGAATCCCACACAGATACAGTTTATCATAGTTACCCCTTGAGATGTATAGAAATACCGCTTTATGTAAGGTTCTACTTTAATAATACGTCTGTAATGGTCTTTGATAGGGTTCTTGTTAATGCAGGAAGGGGAAATTGGCGCTATTCTATAGTTAATGGAATAATTGGACCTTACTTCAGGGTTGATTGTACTAAAGGATCAGACAAGGAACTTAATCCCTTAAATAATAGTGGCGGCATTGTGTAAAAAAGGACCGACTATTATTCCGGCTCTGCCTAGCCCTTTAATACATTAACTCTTAGACTGAAAAAGATAAAGAGTAGTTTGAGTTACGGTCATGGAATACATTAACTCTTTGACTGAGGAAGATAAGAGTAGTTTGAGTTACGGTCACGGTCCTTGAGAGTCATGGTGAACAAGTGAATGCATTATGACTTACATAAAGACGTGAAAAAAAAAGAGAAGGTAAGTTTGTCTAACAGATGTATACGTCACCCGCTAGACAAGGTTAACATGTCCTCAGCCAGCCAGCTATTAGCCCAAACCCCCCTGACATTCTTCACAATATACATGTGCATTAATAAACCCGACACTGAGGTGCAAAGTTAAACCAGAGTAAGTCGTTGTTTTAGTGTTTGTATCCGCTTAAATGTTTCCCTTCTATATATATATATATAATCATTAACTGTGAGATGATCTTAAACATGTTCTCCCAGTGTGTCTCAGTGTCTCTCAGCCACACCATGGAGTTATTTATCCGTATGTATGTCTCATATATACCCCCTTCCCCCCCCCCCCCCCCGCGATATATGAAACCTATATCCCAAACACCCTCTACGTATATATGACCAATGTATTAACTCCGGAAATGTGTAAATTTAGGAGTATTTACGGTTCACAGTGGAGCGCCCTCGCCCAGTTGATATAAATGCACCTGTCAACCCACCCTCCCTCCCTCCCTCCCCCCCACCCTCACTCCCTCCCTCCCCTTCCCTGGCCCGTCGCCTTTGTGGAAAAAATTATCAATGTAACTCGTGAACTGTGAAAACCTTGATATTTATGGCACACACATATGACCACCCCTACCCTGTTGACCCATTGATGCACACACACTTTTCTTACCTCCCGTCATTCCTCTTCTCAACTCTGCCAGTCTCTTTCTTTATGTCTTATTATTGTTTATCAAGTGTCTTAAGTAATTTCATTTGTCACTCGCAGTTGTCAAGGTTACAATTTATTTTGAATTCATGTCTATGGATTTCATTAATATCTCATCATAAAATATCACACGTATAAAAGTAATCAACTAATATATCTAAGTAAACTAACTTCATTGAATTGAAATACAAAATAATCTGTGTTTTATGATTTAAAGTCAATATATTACTAGATATGTTTACTGAGCATTAGGTGTGGTTGTAGTGGTAACATACTCACTACCTCACTGAAACAGCTGATGTAGACTCAAGAAAACTATACCTTAGGGTGAGAGAAACGTACGTAAACACACCGGGGTACTCAAAGGTAAACAAACACTCATGAAGACACAGATAAACGGAGAGACAGACATACACAAACACACAAACACTTACAGATTCTAAAGCACTCGTAACTATTTCACACACACACACACACACACACACACACACACACAAAGACACATTCTCTTCTCTCTCATGACATCACGTGAGACATTCCAGGGAGACGATCTCACGGCAGCACTACACCGTGAGACCCACTGACCAGGGAAGGTAGGGGGAGGAGGAGGAGCGAGGGGGGGAGGGGGAGATACTATAGGAGAACATTGAGAAGGTAGAGAAAGAGGAGAAGTAAGGAAAGTAGATAAAAAGTTCTCCAAGGCTTGTACTTTATCCCCTGTATCTCCAACTAATGTGAGACTCCTACCAACACACTGCGGTTTTTACTTTAAATATATTATGTAAACGAGGAACTAACAACGCATTCATCCCCAAAAGCACTCTAAACACACTCATATCCTCAAAAGCACTAGTACCATATCCCCAAAAGCACTCTAAACACACTCATATCCTCAAAAGCACTAGTACCATATCCCCAAAAGCACTCTAAACACACTCATATCCTCAAAAGCACTAGTACCATATCCCCAAAAGCACTCTAAACACACTCATATCCTCAAAAGCACTAGTACCATATCCCCAAAAGCACTCTAAACACACTCATATCCTCAAAAGCACTAGTACCATATCCCCAAAAGCACTCCAAACACACTCATATCCTCAAAAGCACTCAAGACGTAGCCGCAACCATGAAGAAAAATAAATAAAACACTCGCATCTAAAACATCCTCTCAACCTCAAAAAAATAGACTCGTAACACACCACACCATCACAAATAGTAGTCACAACTGATAAATGGTCTCTAAAACAGACTAACACCCACTCTCACTCTCGCTAAAAATAGACTTTAAACTCCCTGAAGAAGCTTATCAAGGCAGAGGAAATACGTATTTTCATTCATAACATCACATGAATTGGACTGAGGCCTTATGACGTTACGGCCGCCATCTTGGTCCCCTCAGACGCTGTCCCCGGAGCCATCAATCACATCCCTGGGTCGTTTTCTTAGGGGGTGGGGGTGAGGGAAGTAGGAGGGGAGGGATGGAGGGTGAGGGAAGTAGGAGGGGAGGGATGGGGGGGGGTGAGGGAAACAGGAGGGGAGGGGTGGGGGGGGGGGAGTGAGGGAAAGGGCCTTGGGTGAGGGAGGGGTGGAGGAGAAGGAGGTTTAAGGAATGGGGAGGAATACAGGAGGGGAGGAGGAGGAAGAAGAGGAGGACAGTGGAAGGGGAAGATGCTGAGGATAGGAGAGATTGGTGAAGGAGGACAGGAGTAGGAAGAGAAGGAGGAAGTAGGAGGGAAAAGGTAGAAGAAGAAGGGGAGAGATGAGGGGGAGTGGAAAAAAAGAGGGAGGGGAGTTTCAATAGGGATTCAGGGAGGGGGGGGGTGGGTCTTATAGTGGTTGGGGAGAGGAATGGGGGAGGAAATTGGGAAGGTATTGGGGAAAGATGGGGAGGTGATTGAAGGGGATGGGGCTGTGATGGAGGCTAGAGTTGAAGGGGGGATTGATGGGGAGTCTGTTGGTGGACTAATTATGTGATGTTCATTAAAGTTTGGTAATTATGTGTGTGTCCCTGCTTCTGTGTATGTGTGTGTATGCTTCTGTGTATGTGTGTATAAATGTACATGAGTGTGTGTGTCTGTCTACGTAAAAGAACATTAAGAGTGCAAAATGCCTTTATTCCCAGCACACACACACACAAACACACACACACACACACACACACACACACACCTCTCACGTAACACGGGGTTAAATTTCACAACACAAACTCATTAAAAATCTCATTATCTAAGCTAGAAAAAGTCTTAGAAATTTTACATGCGTTACATAAGAGTGTATAGGACTGAATAGTGTTGTATTAATGTTAATTTTATTATTAGTGTTGTTGTTGTTTTTGTTAATTGATGTCTCTGTCTCTCCCCCAACAGGTAAGAATGGTCGGGTCGTGTCACACCTGAGGACGCGTCTTGGATGTGAGGGAATAACTACACAGTCTGTACCCTGAGTGTTGTTGTTGTTGTTGTTGTTGTTGTTATATATACAGGTGTTGTTAGTGATTACGTCTCTCCTTCCTTCCTTCCTTCCTTCCTTTCTTTCATTCATTTACATAGCCTATCTCCCTTCTACCCACCTTTTTCCTCTCCCTCCCACCCACCCACTCATCCTTCCTCCTTACCTAGCTTTCTCTCTGAAGGTCACTATATAAAACACACACACACACACACACACACACACCATCCCCGACACCGGCTCCTACTACCACCTGAGATCCCTTGTCCGAGAATTGCTGTTCGACACCATAACCGCATCCAGCCCATACGTGCACGAACTGATCGCTATAAGAACAGCCCAGTCCCAACCATTGTAAAAATTATCAACAACTTGCAATACTGTAACACTGTCACTATGTTGAAATGAACTGTAGTTTGAGCTTTTCCCCATCTAAGTTATTATATGTCTTATTTGTGTCACTTATGTTACTTGTATATTATTTGTAATTCGTAACCCATTCCCCAAATATGTAACTGTATATTTTCAGCCTTCTGGCTGCCAAGCTCCTTCAATAAACCGTTAATTATTATTATTATTATTATTACACACACACACACACACACACACACACACACACACTTACAGTCGTCGGCATATTAATCTCTTCGCCTAACACAAACACACGTATGCAGGCCGTGTGTTTATAGCGTTAATGTCGAGTGTTGTGGCCGGGCTTCACACCACGCCACCGGTAAATAAGGTCTCACGTGATGGTTAATACAAGTTTCCTGCAACACACCACACCAAAATGAGGAGAGAGTTGTTTTGTTCTTATGCTGAGGGAGAGAGGGAGGGAGAGGTGTGGAGGACAGGTGGAGGGAGCGAATAGAGGGAAAAGGGTAGGAAACAGAGGGAGGGAGGGTGGGAGAGGATAGGGGAAGGGAAGGAGGGCGGGATGGGGAATGGAGAACAGAGGGAGAGGTGGTAACTGGTGGGATATCCAAGTTAATATATATTCAGTGGTGCTACAGTCAGATTAAGGTCACAGCTGGTTAAAGGTTAAGGTCACAGCTGATCAAAGGTCAAGGTCACAGCTGATCAAAGGTCAAGGTCACAGCTGATCAAAGGTCAAGGTCACAGCTGGTCAAATATCAAGGTCACAGCTGGTTAAAGGTTAAGGTCACAGCTGGTCAAAGGGTAAGGTCACAGCTGGTCAGAGGTTGACGTCACAGCTGGTCAAATATCAAGGTCACAGCTGGTTAAAGGTTAAGGTCAAAGAAGAAAAAATAAATATTTCGTGTTCAGAGTAATAAGTTTTACATCAGGTGTTACGAAATGTTGCCCCAAGTGTTGTGTTTCAGAAGTGTTGCTGAAGATGTAGACTTTGTAACCTTTGTTGAGAAATGTGGAACTGAAATCTACTGAAGTTGCATGGTTGTAAGTCAAGTGGGATCTAACATAACATAACATAACGTAACGTAACGTAACATAACATAACATAACTTACTCACCTTAGCTTACCTTAAATTATCTATTAAGGCAGTCATCTATCCATTCACGCATTTATCCATACGTATATGCCTATCTATCTATCTATCCCTCCGTCTATCCAAACTATCTCCATCCATCCATCCACCTCCTTGTACCTACTCACCTCTGGCCACCTATCCCTCCACCTATCCACACGGTCTCTATATCAATATACGTGTATCTCTCTATCCTTTCTGGAATTCAATCACACTAACGGGTCGGGTCGTATTACAGTGATTGCCAGTCCAGAAAAATCCCCTCCCTGCTCTCCCTACCTCACCTCCTATCCTCCCTATCCTCCCTTCGTTCTCAGATCCAGGTATGCACTTCACCATCTGACGAGCTTTTGTGTCCGTGATGGCTGCCAGTACTAGTGTATGTATGTATTATGTATGTATGTATTATGTATGTATGTATGTATGTATGTATGTATGTTACGGATTCCTCTCTGTAGGTATGAATTGTGGCTGGTGTCTTTATTAACGTTATTTATTTGTACTGTTTTTGTTTTGAGTTTATATATACATACACGGAGAGAGAGAGAGAGAGAGAGAGAGAGAGAGAGAGAGAGAGAGAGAGAGAGAGGTTGTTAGGCAAGGGAAATTAGCTTAGGTTAGGTTAGCTAAAGGAGTTAATAATAATAATAATAATAATAATAATAACAATAATAATAATGTAGAATTAAACTCTACGGGAGTATTGATCCACATTTAACTCACTAGTGGTGGAGTGATCCTCGTGGGGTGATCCTTGAAGTAGAGCCGAGTTCTTGGAGTACGAGGTAAATACTCAATATGGAGTAACATGACGCTGTGATCGTTCTAGTTGTGTGTGTGTGTGTGTGTGTGTGTGTGATGGTCGGGAAGAAAAGCCCTCACATATATTGTCCGTCCATTCGTTGTCGTTTAAATAGGTAATAGGTGTGTCCTGTCGTTTCCTCACCACAACATGACCTCAAATGTCGTCGTTTACACACTTCGCTTCTCACACACACACACACACACACACACACACACACACATACACACAATTTTTTTAGGTATATAATATTAGAAAAGAAAATATAAACAAAAATAGGGAAGAAAAAAAACTTGAACAAGACCCAAGTTTCAATTGTCGACGAGTGGGTAGAGGAAAAAAAAATAGTATTTTTAGGGTCGTCAGCCTCTACAACTTGAAGTAGCGATGGGGAAGAATTGGTCAAGAAAGTGTTAAGCCACTCCTCGTACTATGGTCTAAAATCGTAAACCATTCTTTCGTTAGACTCGCCTTTAGAAGATATCGTGATGTGCTTTTGATGGCTTAACACCGTGAGGTTAAAAAAAAAAAAATATCTTTGTCTTTAAATTACGGACACAGGCGGATGGTGTCGAGGGGAGGAGAAACAAAAAAAACATGGATAAATTTGCCTTTTTTTTTTTGTCAGTTTCGAAGAGATACATTCCCGGGAGACTACATTCAGAGAGTCTCTAAAGAACAGCCTCGAAATGTCTCAAAAATATCTCTTTTTAAACAGGGTGGGCTGCGTCCATCAGATCTCCCCAAGAGAAATCTCAAAAGGGTGTCAGCAAAGGGCCTCCTCAACACACTTCCTCTAATCAGAACTCTTCCGTCTCTTAAGGGGTGTTGCTGGCGGCCGTCTCTTAAGGGGTGTTCCTGGCGGCCGTCTCTTAAGGGGTGTTGCTGGCGGCCGTCTCTTAAGGGGTGTTGCTGGCGGCCGTCTCTTAAGGGGTGTTGCTGGCGGCCGTCTCTTAAGGGGTGTTGCTGGCGGCCGTCTCTTAAGGGGTGTTGCTGGCGGCCGTCTCTTAAGGGGTGTTCCTGGCGGCCGTCTCTTGAGGGGTGTTGCTGGCGGCCGTCTCTTAAGGGGTGTTGCTGGCGGCCGTCTCTTAAGGGGTGTTGCTGGCGGCCGTCTCTTAAGGGGTGTTGCTGGCGGCCGTCTCTTAAGGGGTGTTGCTGGCGGCCGTCTCTTAAGGGGTGTTGCTGGCGGCCGTCTCTTGAGGGGTGTTGCTGGCGGCCGTCTCTTGAGGGGTGTTGCTGGCGGCCGTCTCTTGAGGGGTGTTGCTGGCGGCCGTCTCTTAAGGGGTGTTGCTGGCGGCCGTCTCTTAAGGGGTGTTGCTGGCGGCCGTCTCTTAAGGGGTGTTGCTGGCGGCCGTCTCTCAAGGGGTGTTGCTGGCGGCCGTCTCTTGAGGGGTGTTGCTGGCGGCCGTCTCTTAAGGGGTGTTGCTGGCGGCCGTCTCTTAAGGGGTGTTGCTGGCGGCCGTCTCTTAAGGGGTGTTGCTGGCGGCCGTCTCTTAAGGGGTGTTCCTGGCGGCCGTCTCTTAAGGGGTGTTGCTGGCGGCCGTCTCTCAAGGGGTGTTGCTGGCGGCCGCTTCAAGGGTGTTGCTGGCGGCCGTCTCTTAAGGGGTGTTGCTGGCGCCGTCTCTTAAGGGGTGTTGCTGGCGGCCGTCTCTTAAGGGGTGTTGCTGGCGGCCGTCTCTTAAGGGGTGTTCCTGGCGGCCGTCTCTTAAGGGGTGTTCCTGGCGGCCGTCTCTTGAGGGGTGTTGCTGGCGGCCGTCTCTTAAGGGGTGTTGCTGGCGGCCGTCTCTTAAGGGGTGTTGCTGGCGGCCGTCTCTCAAGGGGTGTTGCTGGCGGCCGTCTCTCAAGGGGTGTTGCTGGCGGCCGTCTCTTAAGGGGTGTTGCTGGCGGCCGTCTCTCAAGGGGTGTTGCTGGCGGCCGTCTCTCAAGGGGTGCCTACACACAGGTCCCCCTCACACTCGAGATCTGTTTCCAAAGATTTTTTTTAATTTTCTTAACAAATAAAAAGCAGAGCCAGACTCGTACCATATTTAAAACGGGAAGATTTGAACCGATTGAAGTCATGACATAGGTAAACACTGAGAAAGGTCAGGTCACGTCAGGTCAGGTCATTATTATCAACTATTTTGATGGGTTGTTACTGTACCTAATTGAATAGTCTAACTGCCACCAACACCACACTCAGGTAACAATTAAGAGTTCACACGACTAACATTAAAAGGTTGCCAACTATTCCTAAATAAACAAAGGCCTCATTCTGAATATGAATCCAAACTTCATTGAAAAAATTATTAGTTAAATTTCAATCACAATTTGTCATGGTAAGACTTGACGTAAGGATGATACCTAAAATACCAATGCGATTTGTTAATAATGATACAAAAAATTAAAAGTTACGTTGAATTGTGTGAATATCAAGACTTTCACTGAATCTTATGGGGTTTACAGTTACATCGAAGGACACCAGGATGTTTGCCCCCCCTCCCCCCTCCCTCCCCCCCATTTAGTTATGCGTGAGAGGCCTTCCTGTATCGTGTAAAGGGTCTCTGAAGGACTTGAGTCATCTGTAAGGGCGTCAATAGATTTCTTTATCACTGAAACACGATCATTAATGCAAAACCCGATCATCTGTTCAGGCCCTGTCAGCTGTTCTAACCAAATCAGCTGTTCTAATCACGTCACCTGTTTTCCGATCACATCAGCTGCTCACATTAAATTAGCTGTTTCGTCCATACTCCCCCCCCCCCTCCCCATCCCCCAAACCAGGTCAGCTGTTCCCCCGTGACGCAGGTGATACACTTGGTCTCACCAGGTATAAAAAGACCCTCTATTTGAAGCTCAAGTTGACGCAAATAACGCTAATACCGAACCCAGCTCAGAGCTCGCCCATTACCTCCCAGCTATTTCTGAAGCCGAGAGATAAAAGAATGATAATTAAGCTTATCTTCCTCCATTCCAGTTGGTTCTAAAGCTGAGGGAATTAATTAAGCTTATCTTCCTCCGTTATAGTTAGTTTTGAAGCTGAGAGAAGTAATTAAGCTTTTCTTTTAGTCTCCCCCATAGTCATCTGTTTAGTCCAGCTATATTTGAAGCTTAAAGATAAGAAAGAAGGCATTAAGCTTTCCTTCCTCCTTCAGCTCCACATTTTATGCGGCGCTGAAACTGACTTAAGAATGATTAATTAAGCTTGACATCAGTCCAGGTAATTCTGAAGCTAGGAGAGATAGAAAACTAATTAAGCCTCCCTCCCTCCCTCCCTCCCTCCCTCCCTTCCTTTCCCTCCCTCCCTTTCCCTCCCTCCCTTTCCCTCCTTATGTTGAAAGGAAGGAAAATGAGAAAAAAAAACTGTGAAATCCTCATCATCAAGGAAGCTTCTCATTATCCACGAGAGAGAGAGAGAGAGAGAGAGAGAGAGAGAGAGATGAGAGATGATGCAGTGAGGACAAAAGTAAAAAAATAAAAATAAAATAATCGAATTCTAGTTTTTCATGAGCCAGGAAAATCATATTAGGAAATAAACAAATACAAAATATTTCTTCCAATAACTGAACCAGATTAACAAACAAACAAAAAATCAGGATGGGGAAAAATTGACAAGAAATAAATCGTGTTCAAGTAAATATTCAACAGCCAGGAAAATTATATGATTACAGGGAAAAAAAAAATCGAAGAGTATAAATGACAAAAAAAAAAAAATACTTAATAATCTGACCTTAAGTTTTCATGAATTAGGAAAAAAAAATATGAACCAGAGGAAAAATAAACTGAAAATAAGAAATAAACGAAGAATTAAGAGGGAAAAAAAAATATTTATATGAGTTAGCTGTAAATCTCTGTCCCCTAATCTCCGTTAAAGTAGCTTTTCATGAGCCGGAAAAAAAAATACTAATTAAATTAAAAATAGACGAACGGATATAGAAATGATATATTTATTTGGCTTTTAATTAGGAAGAAAATGGGATGGTTATATTTTTAAGGGGGCGTAAAATGGAGATATTTTTCTTAAGAATTTTTTTTTTTTGAGTTTTGGGGCCCAGTTATAATAGACCCCAGTGCTGATGGGCCCTTGGTTCTGATTGATTCCATTAAGAGTGGGGTCAAGTTGCTTAAGTTGGGGCTTATATTGACTGGGGCCTATTAAGACTAGGACCCATTTAATCAGGAGGCTTAAGGAAGGTCTTGAGAGGTCCCAGCATAGATAGAGCCATACTTTAATAGTTTTAGAGCTGCAACGTATTATATAAGCTCTGTAGATTACCAAAGCTTGATCTTATCTGTTTATGGCTCTGTTCATCACTAAAGCTCTGTGTCTTAAGGCTGTATAAATCACCAAAGCTCTACGTAAGCTGTTTAACGGCTCTGTAAATCACTAAAGCTGGGCCTAAACTGTGAATGACTCTGCAACTCATTTTAAGCTTAACCCAATCTGTTTTAATTAAGGCTCTGTAAATAATTGTTAAGGCTCTGTAAATAATTGTTAAGGCTCTGTAAATCGCCTGGGGGTCTACCTTTGTAAATCCTCGACTTTCGCCCTTAACATTTTAAAGGCTGTAAATGGTGGTGTAAATGGCTCAGTAAATCACCCGAGTTTCCCCCATTATTTATTTAAAGGCTCTGTCAGCTGTACCAAGCCTCTCTATCTAAGCTGTTTAAAGACTCAGGAAACAGCTTAAAGGCTTTTTGGCGGGGGGGGGGGGGGGGTAATTTTTCCCTCCCTTCCTTCTCTCAACTCTCACTGCAAATTCTTCATTTGTAACCGAATGCGTCACGGGTGAAAGCTGGAATTCTCTCATTTAAGCTGTTTCCCTGGTTAGAGATGAGAGAAAGCTGTTTACTCAAACTGTTTTCCTAGCTAGAGATGAGGGAAAGCTGTAACTCAAGCTGTTTTCCTAGCTAGACATGATAGAAAGCTGGAAACTCTCATTCAAGCTGTGGCACAAACGTGAAAGTCTCAAAGATTCGTAAATTTATTTTTCTCCTGAACTGAATATAAGATGGTGGATAGTTGGGTAACTTACTATCCAGTGTTAAGATCGATATCCGCCATCCACTATCCACCTCACGATAACCTAACCTAACCATACCCTTCCCAGATAACGTTAGGGTGTTATCAGGTGAAATTAACTTTAGGTTAATTAATCGTCAGGTAATATCTAACTTGTTCATTTCGTGTATAATATCAAGATAGTCTCTCAAATGTTTCTATAGTTTAAGTTAGCTCTCTCTGTCTCTCTTAGCTGGAGATATGAGAATTATTAAATAAATCAATAAAATAAAGTCTTAGGTTAATTTTCCATCTGATTGGATATACAAGAGAGCATTTAACTGGGCCATTTTGACACACACACACACACACACGTACGTTAAAAGTCGTGGCCCTCAAAGTGAACGACTGAACATGTAATTCACAAACTCACTTGGTAACGACCCAGAATACTGCTCGATTTATGTCCTCGGTAAAACACAGCTTCAAGAGTGACTTCCCAGGACAGTAACTAGATGCCTTTCCACCTCTTCCCTTTTAATACCTATTTGTAACCTTCCCTTTCCTCTTTCCTTGTTCCCATTTAACCCCTCTCCTCTCCCTTTCTTCCCATTTACCCTCCTCTCCCTTCCTCTTCCTATTTTTTTCCTTTCTCTTCCTCTTCCTACTTCCCCCTTCTCTCCCTATCTCCCCCTGCCTTTTCACTTATCTTCCTCATCTTTTCCTCCCCACTTCTTCATGTACACCCTCTCCCTCCCTTTCTCCCGCCTTCCCCCGCCTTCTCCCCCTTCCATTTCTCTCTCCTACCCCCTCCTTTCCCTTCCTACCCATCCTACCCCACCATCAATTGTACCCAAGGCATACACCGACTCCCCCCCCTCCCCCTCCCCTCCCCCTCCCCTCCCCCCTCCAAAAAAGTACCCTCCAATATCTTTTCAGAATCTGGAACCAGTAGCGAAGTTTTCCCTTTATTGAAATAGGTGGAGGGAAGACTGAGCAAGTGTGTGTGTGTGTGTGTGTGTGTGTTTTTCTGACCGGGTACAAATGAGGATGGGTCGACAGTGGCAAGTGTGTGTTTGTCTTTCATCTTACTCTGTCAACGAGTAGAATGGACCTGACTGATATATTTTGTTTCCTCTCGTTCTATTTTTTTTGGGGGGGGGGTAGGGGGGGGTGTTTTTTTTTAATTCGAGTCGTCACGTCAAGGGGAAACTGCTGCTGTGGTGGTCGTATTGTGGGGTGAGGGGGGGGGGTCGTGAGTCGTTGTTGTTTCTGCTATCTTTTACTTACCTGGGCAGGGAGGGTGTTTTTGTAGGGGGTAGGGTGTATGTGTAGGGGGAGGGTGTTTGTGTAGGGGGGAGGGTGTATGTGTAGGGGGAGGGTGCTGGATGGACAGGTAGACAGGTGGGTAGACTAGATGGACAGGTATATGGGTTTAATTAAAATCAGTGTGGGTTTATATACCATGAACAAAACGAGTCAAAAAACCTAACCTAACCTAACCAAGACCCGTGACATACAAACGAAGGAACCAGTTACTGTTCTCCTTGTTCTTCGAGTAACACCTGGGGATGGGGGGGGGGGGGGCGTTGTATAGTAGTAAAGAATATGTTAAGTAGACACAAATATAACGATAATAATGATGATAGGGGTGAAGAGGATTATTTTTAATAGTAATAATGATATAAAGAATAAATTGAATATTCTTACTTTAGATAATAATAATAATAATAATAATAACAACAAAAACATTAATAAAAACAATAACAACAGTATTTATAATGATAACAATAGTACTGATAATAAAAATGTCGACTGATTATAATTATGAAAATGATAATATTTCTAGCATTAATAATGTTACTAATCATAATAATTTTAATAGTGACAACAATTCTAATTACCGTATATAATAAATTCAACAGAAACACCTATTGATATAAAAGGTAATTAGAGTATTAGTTATTTAGATATTAAAAGTTAAACTAAATTCACAAACGGAAAATTACAGAGAGAGACAGGTGAGCCTGCGTCCAATAAGGGAAGGGCGGTGAGACAGGTGTTGGCGGTGGTGGTGACGTCAAGAGACAGGTGATGGCTGGGTGAGGCACGAGGTATTACACGGTAAATATACCTGTCGTAGGAATGTGCTGACGTCACACAAAGCACATGTTTCTTGTTTACGTGTTTTGTTGTATAGACTTGTCACTCATCGTGCGTAGTATAGTGTGGTACATACATACATACATACATACATACCTACATACATACATAGCCTACATGCATACTACTTTGCTGTCACTCGGAATCGAGTATGACGATCATCCAGCTATGATACAATGATATGAGTTATTAAGGATGTCGCCTGGGTTGGTGAGTTTTAAAGGTGACTAATGAGGCCGATACGGGACCGGCAGAGTCGTTCACAGAAGTTGCACATGTGGAGGGCTACATCTACTGTAGTGCGGGAGGGGCGGCGGCAACGTCTTTCCGGCGTTGGCGCTTGTCTGCCTCGGTTTGCAGTCGGGCTAACTCGAAATTATTGACACCTTCTCGTGCGGTGCTCCTCCAAGCGTTACGGTGTGGAGTGGTCGTCTCCCAGGTGAGGGGGTCGATTTGGCACTTTTACAGGTTTGTCTTAAGACTATCCTTATACCTTTTCAGTTGCCCACCGGTGCTACGTTTACTATTCGTTAGGTGACAGTAAAGTAGCTGTTTTAGCAGTCTTCTGTCGTCCATGTGTTAAAAAACTGGTTGCCTTAGGTAGATATCAGAGGCTACAGGTTACAGCACTCGTCTCCTGAGCCTAGTGAGGTAATTGGGTGGTGAGAGGTAGAGGTAGAGGTTGGGTGGTACAGCACTACCAGGTGAAGGAGAGAAGCTACTTCAAGACTCGAGAAGGTAATCAAGGAGACATTTTGGAGACATTTTAGACGTGAAAGAGTGAATTATAGGTTTGCAATCATGTCATCATTGGTCCACCTTCTCTTTAAACTTCGCCACCGCACACTCACCCACACACGACGGTCGGTGACACTGGTTCAACTTTCTGTCGTGTGTGTGTGTGTGTGTGTGTCGGGTATATTAATTTACATCTGTTCGTCCGTCCGTGTGTATGTAATTTCTCTATGTATGTATGTATGATTGGTCTTTAATATTTACTTTTTATTAATAAACACTTGTATCACTGCTATAGATCCACAGTGAAATTATACACCGAAAATATCACTGTTTGTAGATAAGTTACTCTGTGAAGCTATGTCGGACTTTCACTGTTGTTGTGTCGGGTGAGAGATGACGGCGCACGGTTTCAAGCTGGGAGGTCCGGAGCACCCCTTAGTCCACCCTGTTGTTGGGAGGTCCGGAGCACCCCTTAGTCCACCCTGTTGTTGGGAGGTCCGGAACACCCCTTAGTCCACCCTGTTGTAAATGGGAACTACAGCAGTCGACACACACACACACACACACACACACACACACTATAGCGGTATTGGTGCACATTGTGTTTTGTGTTTTAGCAAATGGGAGAAAATCCTAACCAAATATATATACTGTATATGTCAGTCAATATTTGTGGGAATTATATTGACGAGTAAAAATGTAGTGAGTGGCTCTTTAATCCTTCGTTCAGACTTTGTTCGTATGTGTTGTGTTTTCTCTCTTAGTTGGGGTGGTAAATGTTGCTTCATATGTGGTGCTGCTGGTGGTGTTGCTTCATATCTTGTGGTGGTGTTGCTTCATATGTGGTGCTGCTGGTGGTGTTGCTTCACATCTGTTGAGGGTAGGGGTGGTGTTGCTTCATATCTTGTGGTGGTGTTGCTTCATATCTGTTGGGGTGGTGGGGACAATTGGTGCTTCACATGACTTAATTGGGAGAAAACTGTTGCTTCACGTTTGGTTAATGGAGGAAAAAGTTACATTTTTTTATTTTAAATAACTTGATGAGGTAGAAAGCTTGCTTCACATCACTTGCTGGTGAGACAAATATTGCCTCACACAACTTGCCACTGTGAGGGAACAAACAACAATACATCCTCCTCCTTGTCCAGTCAACAGTATTGGCGAAGTGTGAAAAGTCTCTCTCTCTCTCTCTCTCTCTCTCTCTCTCTCTCTCTCTCTCTCTCTCTCTCTCTCTCTCTCTCTCTCTCTCTCTCTTGCAGGGGGGAGATTGTGCAGAGAACATTAAGGAATTGTGAAAGTTATGATAAAAATCTCTCTCACACACACACACACACACACACACACACACACACACACACACACACAGACACACACACACACACACGTCCTGGTGGCAGTGCAGACAACGAGATTGGCGAGTTGTGAAAAAACTTGAAGGTGAACACTTAGGCCGGCGACTGAAACACAACAGAGGTGGGCAGTGAGGCGGAGGAGTAGTCAGGGGGAGGAAGAAGAGGGAAGAGAAGAGGAAGGAAGAGGAGAAGAGGAAGGAAGAGGAGGAGGAATAACACACAACAAGAGTATAGTGTGTAAGATATAATAATAATAATAATAATAATAATAATAATAATAATAATAATAATATAATCACTTGACTAGTTCCCAGTGCACCTTGAGTCCTGTGGGGGGGGGGGGAGGCAAGTTTATGGTGCCATGCCAGAATCATAATTTATGGTGTGAGTTTTCTTTTATCCGATAGATGTACGAGGAGGTGTGGATAATCTCTCTCTCTCTCTCTCTCTCTCTCTCTCTCTTAGGGAAAGTTAAGAAGAAGAAGGGGGAGGAAAGCTTAATCTTGCTCTCGTGGTTATATAGAGCTTCATGGGACAGCTTTTAAGGGTGTAAATCATAGCAACTCGGAGGGGAATTTTCGCACTTAATGCTTGTCTACTGTTTCAAGAGAGGGGTGGGTGGGGGGGTAATGGAATGTTGCCTACTATGTGGGTTTGTTTTTTAGTCGCTTGGTGTTTTAGACGTTGATCTCAGGGGTGAGTTAGATTTAGATGTTTTTGAATTAGATATGTAAAGGTGGTATCCATTAGACGATGTTACTTTAAGATTTTGAATTAGATTTTGACGTTTTGAATTAGAGACTTAAAGAACATTACCAAACTCTCATAACTTTGATATTGATGTTTTAAAATTAGATACATAACAATAATATATAGAAGTTACAAAAAATAACATAAAATATAACACTCTTCTATAACATCGGCCCTAGAACACGTCACCTATAACACCTGTTGATTACTACAGACATACATACAGTACACACCTGCGTCAACACTAATACTTTCTAGATTAATATAACAATAACAACCAACAAAAACAATCACGTGTGTTATTTAATCCTCTTAACGTTTTGTCTAAGCGTATTACTGTAATTGGTAGTTGAGTGAGGTCATTTCTCCCCTACCTTGTTATATAGGCCCGCAGTATGTGTAATCCATATAGTCTGTGAATATGGATACTAGTTGTGTTTTAATCTGTTTTAATTTTGTAAGGACGATGGTTTTAAGTTAGGTGGTGGTTTAATCCTTCATGGGTGATGGTTTTAATGGAATAATGGTTTAATGCCGGTAGGTGGATAAGTTTAATCCTTGTTATATTAATAGAATAATGGTTTAACATATATAGGGTAGTGGTTTAATTCTTCATGGGCGATGGTTTTAACAGGATAATGGATTAACACATTTAGGATGACGGTTTAATCACTAAGAATCGATGGTTTAACCTTCTAAGGGTGACGGTTTAACACCTTGAGGATCAGAGCTCAAAACATCGTCCTCAAGAGGGTTATGTCTTGACCTTGTACTCGAGGGTTGGTAACTACTCAACAGATCCACAATCCCTTGGTTCTCACCCCCCCCCCCAGCCAGCAGAAGGTGACGATACCTAACCTAACCTAACTTTACCTAACCTAACCTAACCTAACTTTACCTAACCTAACCTAACCTAACCTAACTTTACCAAGCCTTCACGGTACCTGTGTGTGTGGCAGGCGACGTAGGTTATATTGCCGTGTTTGTCACCATACCGCCTCAGTGGTGATGGGCGTGGATAGTAGTGGTGATGGGCGTGGTGATGGGCGTGTGGAAGTTAAAAGGAGAGATATTTTAGCCGCGGTACACGCCTGTTGGTTAACTGCGGGCGTGGGGGCGTGGGCGTGGAAGAGAGTTTGACGAGTGTAAATGCCTCGGGGTTCACTGGCATGGTGGTGGGCGTGGGGAAGGCGTGGGGAAGTGAGTGAGAGAGAGTGGCGAGGGTACACTCTTCTGGGTTCTCTGGCGGCGAGTATTTCTGGTCTATGGGTCTTGTGAGAAACATAAAATTCCTAGCGACCTCCCCAGACTCCCTCCCTGCTCCTTCCCTCCCTTCCCTCCCTCTTCCCCCCCTCCCTCCCCCTCCCTCCCCCTCTCTCCACTTCTCGCTCAAAATCTCTGAAAAACGAAGCTATTCCCTTTATTTTATTATTTCTCTTGAACCTTATTTTACGTTCTTCTTCAGTGAGGTAAGATGGCGGCGCTTGGTGAACACTCTACACTGTTCTGGTACATTATTTGTATACCTGTACGGTCAGTGTAGATTGTATACCTGTTAAGAGTCTGTTTACAGGTTGAATTGTATACTTACGTAGTCTATTATACAGGTTAAATTACATACCCACGTTGTCTGTATACGCGATGACTCTATGTAAATTTGTATGATGATTTGACCTAATATCTAGCGATTTATCTATCTGTCTTTGTTTGGCTGGATGGAGATCACGGTGGTGGAGTTAAGGCAATGGCACTGGTCATGTTTACTTATTCAGCGCCTCTGATAACTAATATTTTGCCTGGCTCTCTCTCTCTCTCTCTCTCTCTCTCTCTCTCTCTCTCTCTCTCTCTCTCTCTCTCTCTCTCTCTCTCTCCTTCTTTGCTGCTCTTCTCCTCCTTTGTTACTACCTCCTCCTCCTCCTCTTTTCCTTTTTCTGTTAAGGAGTAGATTAGCTTAAGTTCGATTAGCGTAAGATTAGCTTAAGTTAGATTAGCAGTAGATTAAGGTGAGTCCGGGGTCAGAATAATACCTTAGTCATGTTCCTCCCGTGTCCCAGGTGTTGACAGTAATTAACAACAATATTATTATCTCCTCCCAGCCACACACACCTTCCCAGGTAACACACATCACACCTGGATGAGTTAAGTCTCTCTCTCTCTCTCTCTCTCTCTCTCTCTCTCTCTCTCTCTCTCTCTCTCTCTCTCTCTCTCTCTCTCTGTTGTAGTCTTTAGCATTGGTACACCTGATGATTAGCTCCCCCCCCCCCCCCCCGGAGTTGGGTTTGGTTGGGTTGGGTTGGATGATGATAGATTAATTTAGGTGATGTTAGATTAAGTTATTTTAAGTTAGGTCATTTTAGATTGTCATGTTAGGTTAAGCTATGATAGGTTAGATTAGGTTATAGTAGATTATGTTAGGTTGGATTAGATTAAAATAGTTTAAATTTAGGTTATATGAAGTTAGATTAGGTTAACTTAGGTTAGCGCTGTGGCGATTAAACTTAAAAGTGGATTAAACGGGGGGGGGGAGGAAAGGTGCTAATCTTCAGGTGATCCCTACCACTTACACCAACTCCTCATTCACCATTCAACGTGTTATTCCAGGTGTAATGTTATTGTACGTAACGTAATGCATTTTTATACTGTAATGAACTCTTATGACACTGGCATATGCTCTGTTGTGTTGTAATGTGCTCTACTAAATGTAATTACTTGTTTTGTATTGTGAATGCTCTGTAATGTATAGCAAGGGTGAACTGATGTGAGTGATGTATGTACAGCCCCCCTTCACTAGTGCGTTTACAGGGGCTCGTCAGGTTTTGTGCAGTGTGGCAGATCTGTGTTTGTTTACATTCGACAGAAGGAAATTCGCAATGGTAAACAACCTATAGAATCAAAATAAAACAATATTAAAACACAAACATACTATGGAATCAATTTAATACAGTATTAAAACACAAACATACTATGGAATCAAATTAAAACAACATTAAAACGCACTAGTAAAGAGAACTGTAAATAAAGGCCATAAGAATCAATAGTACGTTACATAGGGTATAATATATTGCAATGTGGGTGTAAGTAAGCTAAAAGAATTGTAATGGAATGTGATATAGTTTAATGTACTGTAATTTTATGTGTAATACCATGGTAACAGGCTGTAATGTAATGTAATATAGACTCGTGATGTAATGTAATGTAAGGTAATAAATTCTGGTGTATTGGAGTGAGTGAGTGAGTGAGTGAGTGTGTGTAAGGTAATAGATGAAGACTGACACTCACTCACCCCCTCTCTCACTCCTCCCCTCTCTCCCTCCCCCTCCTCTCTCCCTCCCCCTCCTCTCTCCCTCCCCCTCCTCTCTCCCTCCCCATCCTCTCTCCCTCCCTCCTCCCACCCCCTCCTCTCTCCCTCGAACTCCTTCCTCGCCGGAAATATTCACCACCTACACGCACCTCCTCCCGCCTCGCTTTCTCCCGACTCGCCTCCTCCCGCCTCGCCTCTCCCCGCCTCTCCCCGCCTCGCCCCCTCCCCTCCACGGACTATTAAAACACCCTCTGCGGATTTTACGGGTTTCAAGAGGTGCACAAGTAACTAGTATCTTTGAGAACCGAAGCTTGGATAACATACGAGTGAAAAGATCTGACTTAGGGAAATAAATCTTGGTGGGTTTTTTCCCCCCCTTTCCTCCACACAGACAGAGGAAAGATGAAGTGTAGATTTCTGAGGTATAGTGTGGTTGTTTGTGTGGTGAATTGGATTGAATAGCATGTGGTAGATAGTTGGTTGTTGGAATTTGTGGTTGACTGGTTTTATGGGGTATTTGTGTCTGAGAGAGAGAGAGAGAGAGAGAGAGAGAGAGAGAGAGAGAGAGAGAGAGAGAGATTCAGATAGTTCTCTCAATAAGTAAGTATTGAGTAATGTTAATACTGGGCATCCTAAATATCTCTCACGGAGTGCCTTTGTTCAGACTCACACTTGAGGCTGGAGGTGATCCTTGACACTCTCTCTCTCTCTCTCGCCCTCCATGACGCAGGACAGACTCGATGAGACTAAATCACCGTCGCGAGAGACAGTATGTTGTGACAGAGAGGAAAATAAACCTGTCAGGGCTGTTTGTAGAAAGATAGAATGGAGTGACAAACAAGGTTAACATTAAAGTTGGCCAGATCCTCTTTCTTCTTTACCCTCTCCTCTCCCCTCTCCTTCTCCACGTCCCCACACCACCCCTCTCCTGCCTCCCCACCCTCCTCTGCCCTCCCCTCCCCTCCCTGTCATAACAAAATCCAGGGTGTTGGAACTCAGGACGATAGCAAGTATCATCCCACCGAGTTTGGCTAAAAAAACAATAATTATAATCCCTCGTTAGTTGGTTAGATTATCACCCCCCTTAGGACTCGACTCTATACGTCTAATAACTTGGTAACTTCAAGCGGGACGGACGGACGCATGGACGGAAATACGGACTGACGCATAGACGGAAACACGAACGCACGGACGGACGCATAGACGGAAATACGGACTGACGCATAGACGGAAACACGGACGGACGCATAGACAGAAACACGAACTCACGGACGGACGCAAACACGGACTACATTTTCAGGTTCTCTCCCTCTCTCCGCTGCCAGAGATGAAAAATAAAGTTAATTTTGTCATGATAAAAGAGAATATTGAGGGCGGTAATCCTGTGTCGCTTGGTGGTGTGTTGACTACGGGTGATTAAGTACACAAGTCCAAAACAAGGTAGAAAGACCAGCCAATTAATGTAATGAGTTGTGGCGGTAATTATTAACACTCTGCAATTAACTCGATGGTGATAGTTGTTGATGGTGGTGATGGTGATAGTTGTTGATGGTGGTGATATTATGATGTGATGATGTTATGGTGGAGAATGTATTGATGCTGTGGTGATAGAGATTGTTTTGTGATGGTGACTCTCTCTCTCTCTCTCTCTCTCTCTCTCTCTCTCTCTCTCTCTCTCTCTCTCTCTCGCGCGCGCGCGGCTGGTGGTTGTGGTGGTGGGTGACGTCAAGAAGCTCCCGTGTTCCTTCAGTATTTATGAAAGGTCGCTAACAGTAAGGGTGATGGCGTATTGATGGCTAGGTGTAAGGGAGAGGAAGAAGGGAGAAGGGTGTTAAGGGAAAGGGGGAAGGGTGTTAAGGGAGAGGAGGAAGGGAGAAGGGTGTTGAAGGAGATGTGAGGGAGCAAGAAGGGAGATGTGAGAAATGGGTTGTTCACTATTCAGGGTGTGTGTGGGAGGAGATGATGAGGATAAAGGAGGGAGAGAGGGAGGGAGGAGGAAGAAGGGAGATGTGGGGGAGGGTGAGGGAGTAGGAAGTGTGTTAGTGGTGGAGTAAGGGGGGAGAAGAAGAGTGTTAAGGAGGTGGAAAGGTAGAGAGGTGTGAAGGAGTATTTTACCTGATATTTCGTTTTATTAATTGATGTCTCTGTCTCTCCCCCAACAGGTAAGAATGGTCGGGTCGTGTCACACCTGAGGACGCGTCTTGGATGTGAGGGAAGAACTACACAGTCTGTACCTTGAGTGTTGTTGATGTTGTTATATATACAGGTGTTGTTAGTGATTACGTCTCTCTCTCTCTCTCTCTCTCTCTCTCTCTCTCTCTCTCTCTCTCTAAAAAATAAGCAAACAAACGAAGTAGGGAGAGAGGTGTAATAGGTAATGAAGGAGAGAAGACAAAAATCAAGTGAGTTGATCAAGAGAAAGGGAGAGATGGGAGAGAAAGGGAGAAACAAAAAGGTCAAACAAATTAAGAAATCTTGGATGGTGGAGAAGAGGAAGGGTGATAATGGGGAGGTGAGGGATAACAAGAGCAGGGAGTATCTTTTTCCCTTCCTTTATCCCTCCCTTCATTCCCTTCCTCCTCCTTTCGTTTTCCGTCCCTCTATTCCTCCTTCCGTCCCTCTATTCCTCCTTCCGTCTCTCTACCCCCCCCTCCTCTCCTCCATCTATCCCACCTTTCCTCCCACCCTGTATTCCTCCTTTTTGCGCCCGTGTGTGTGTTTGTTTTTTGAGTATATTCGTTCCATGAGTGTTTGCTTGTGTGTGTGTGTGTCTGTGTCTTTGTATATACACTGAGTTGTGTGTGTGAGAGAGCGCGCGAGCTTTTTAATACTATAATGGCTGTTAATTATTGTTGTGAAAAGCACTTGAGTAATAACACACACACACACACACACACCAGTGACCCCTTTATTCACCAAGCGACACGTGCGCCATCTGGACGACCGTCGAGGAACTACTGAAAACATAAACATTCCCCCGCTGTTTATACTCGAGTCCGCACTATTCTCAGTTTATCGTAAGAGATATATACTACCCTAAGACACCTCATTATTCTTACTGGCGTGTGATGGTATAAAGACGCCAACACTGTGATAACTTTTAATGATGTACGCGAATTTAAGTTACCATTCGTTTTGTGTTATGGCGGATCGAGTCTGTTTCAGTCCTAACCTTTAACCTTTGACCCTTAATGAACATAACAGGTTAAGGTGTTGTTAGAAGGACTATATATGTATTTTTTATACATATATATATAAAAAAAAGAATTATTATGTAATTTACGAACTTTATACCACTTTACTATGAATAAGGAGAGGTATATATTCCATTTTATTTCTGACCTCCGTATATTAATTTGTAAATGTCAATACACTCACTCGCTATACATTTTCATTTCCTAAAGAGATACTCATTTTAAAATCACTGTATATCCATGTATTGACGAATCATTTTACATACAAAACTGTTTCCCTCTAGTTTATGATATATTGATAAACGTTTTTTTTAACCACTCTGCATATGTTAACTGTAAATATTATATGCATGTATTTTTAAACTGTGTGATGGCCTGGGGGGGTGGGGGGGGTAGGGTGCACATGACAGTGAACTATATCCAATGTGTCAAGTGAACTATATCCCGACATTGAAACCCCCTTATCCGACTTCAACACCCCCCCCCCCCCTTTATCCGGCCCTAAAAGCCCCCCCTTAGTTGGTAATATAGGTAAGGGGGTATTATACATTGGTAGGTCAGAGCGATTCGGGGCTTCTCTTCATTCATTGATTTCCCTTAATAGGCGGCCTTAGGTAGGGGGGAGAGAGGGAGGGGGAAAGTGGGAGAGACGGCAGAGCTAAAGAAAGATGAGGGGGGGTTGAGGGGAAAGTGAGGGAGGAGATGATGGTGAGAGACAAACTGAGAGAGAGAGAGAGACCAAGATAGTGATGCCAATAGAGATAGAATTATCGACAGCGAGACAGAGATACCGACAGATAGATACAAGACAGATAGACAGAGACTCAGATACCGATAGACAGACAGACACATACCGATACAGATGCCGACAGGGACCGAGATAACGACAGAAATTACAGAAGAAAGTTACATAAGATAGGAAGATAAAAATTAAGGTCATATATAGTGTCAGTCTGACCCAGGGAATGGAAGGTGGGGAGTTGGCAGCCATGGTGATGCCCCTTGACCCTATTCTCCCTGACTATTGTCCCTGACCCTACCATCCCTGACCTTACCATCCCTGACCTTACCATCCCTGATCTTACCATCCCTATCCTAACGTCCCTGACACTATTCTAATCTCCCTCCCTTACCCTACCTTACCCTACCGTCCCTGACCTTTAGTTAGGGTTAGGTTAAATATGGTAAAGTTAAGTTATATTTATGTATAGGTTAAGTTACGGTTAGGTTAGGCTAGGGGGAAGTTAGGTTAGGTTACGTGTAGGTTAGGTTAGGTGAGGTTAGGTGAGGTTAGGTTAGGTTAGGTTATGTGTAGGTTAAGTTATGATTAGGTAAATTATTGGTTAGGTTAGGTTAGGTTAGGTTATGTGTAGGTTAAGTTATGATTAGGTAAATTATTGTTTAGGTTCGATCGAAAATGCGCATAACTTAGGTCGCTTGTCTTTTTTTTTTTATTTCTTGTCCCAAAATGAGCTGTATCAGTTGTAAGAGAGCTTCTGATTGGCTCATTTCATCAGCGTCACAAAGATGGTGCCCTGAGTGGCGGGGAAAATTGCATTTGTGGGTCTAATGTAACTAGATGTGTTCCCTCATCCTTGGTTACCTGAGAGAGAGAGAGAGAGAGAGAGAGAGAGAGAGAGGTGATCAATTCTCTGCCGTATTTTTTTAAGTTTTTGGGTGTTAAATTAATTACCGTATTTGTGTGTGTGTATGTGATCGATGATGATATGTCGTACGTATGTCTGTCAGTCAGCTGATTTACAGATCTATGTATGGTCATCAGGTGTTCCGTGTAAACAAACATACCGGGGAAATGAGGTCACATTTCGTCTCTCCGTTTGTGCTCGTTCACTGTTGGTGTGTCTCTTGGACTAATAAACAGAGGATGATAAATTAAGAGACAGAACGAGAGATGGAGAAAAATTATCAATCTGTTCTTTTGGGTCATTTACTACAGTACTACTACTACTACTACTACTAATAGTAAAGTAATAATAATAATGACAATAATAATACAGTAATAATAATAAAAATAATAACAGTAATAATAGTAATAATAATAATAATAATAATAATAATAATAATAATAATAATAATAAATTCTCTAATAAATCTTAAAAAAAAAAATTAAAATGCTGTTGGTAAATACTACATATATACGAAAGCTGTGGTGACAGTGACAAGCTTACACTAGACAGTCATCCAATCAGCACTGGGGGGGGGGGGGGGCAGTATGTGTCTCAGGGGGAGGAAATGATCAATATTTGTGAAGAGAAATTTCATAAACTCAAATATGGTTAGGTTAGGTTAGGTTAGGTTAGGTTAATTACAGATACACAGCAATAATTAATAGTTTCCTCTCGACCAATGAGGACCCGCCAGATGCCGAACCATTTTGAAACTTGTTAGAGCAATTTGGAGAGGTTTTTTGTGAAGCCGGCGAGGCAAGGCGGAAATAACAAGGTGACAGGAGAAGAAATTTTGCTCTCTGGTGAATTGCTTCCGTAACAGGTGATGATCATTAACACTGTCTTGGAAGTGTGTGTGTGTGTGTGTGTGTGTGTGTGTGTGTGTGTGTGTGTGTGTGTGTGTGTTTGTTTGTTTGTTTGTGTGATATTCAGATAAGGAGGCATACAATATACATAAGGACAGCTACAGTATACATAAGGAGCGATATAGTATACATTAGGAGACATTATTCCTGTACTATACTTGACAGCCTCCACTCCACCCCCCCCCCCCCACCCCCACTGTAAAGATAGGCACCCATTCTCAGCTGGGTGGACTAGGGGGCACCCGAGACTCGAACCAGTGACCCCAAGGTGAGGTAGCGAGGTCTGTATCCACTGTAATGATGTTTTTATCTATTCGTTCTGTATTGCGGAGATATCGTCTTTGGATAGCTTATCATCTGAGGGGGGGGGGGGAGGGCAATGTTGGGGTAGGATAGTGCTATGTGTCGAGGTATTCAATTTTCTTTCTTTCACTTGCTGTTTTTATTGTATTCATTTTTTGTTCTTTTACTTATTTATTTTTTCTTGCTTTCATGTGTTTTCGCTTCTTGTTCCTTTTGATTTAATTCGTTTTCCTGTTTTATTTGCTTTCATTTATTCACTTTCTTTCTTTATTTTTATTTTCATTCTTTTTGCGTATTTCTTTATATTTTTCCTTTCATTTCTCTTTCTCATTCATTCCTTTATCCCATTCTTTTCCCTTATTTGTTTCACACACATACACACACTCTCTCTCTCTCTCTCTCTCTCTCTCTCTCTCTCTCTCTCTCTCTCTCTCTCTCTCTCTCTCTCTGTTTGATAATATTGTCAAAAAGTTCTTAGTACCGATGATTTTGTAGCCCTGACTCTCAAATATTGTAGGAAATTCTTAGTCATCTCCTCCCCTTCCCCCTTAAGACTATATCTAGCGCTTGTGAGACCTCACTTGGATTACGCAGCTCAATTCTGGTCATCGTATTACAGAATGGATAAAGAATCCTTGGAAAGAATTCAGAGGAGAATGACAAGACTAATCCCAGGCATTTGGAACCTTGGGTACAGAGATAGGTTAAAGCATCTTAATTTGCACTCCCTCGAGAGACGTAGAGCGAGGGGCGACCTGATAGAGGTGTATAAATGGAAGTCAGGGCTAAACAAAGGTGACATTACAAAAGTACTCAAACTATCCAACCAGGAGCGAACTCGTAACAATGGTTTTGAATTAGACAAATTTAGATTTAGGCGCGAAATAGGTAAACATTGGTTTGGAAATAGAGTAGTGGACGAGTGGAACAAGTTACCACATATCATCATCAACTCGAATACGCTGAATAGCTTCAAACATAGGTTGGATGGATATATGAGCAATAGGGGTTGGGTGTAAATGGGACTGCCCAGTATGGGCCAATAGGCCCGCTGCAGTTTCCTCCATTCTTATGTTCCCCCTCCCGCTTCCCCCTTTGGCTCCTATTTTCTAAAGATCAGAGGTCAGTCGTGTTGATTCGAAATAGTATGCTACCCTTAGCGGCCTTAATTAAATGACCTTATGTGACCCTGGTTAAAAGATAATGTGTAATTAACCTTTGTGTGTACTGTACAGGTGGTTCATTTCAGTTGGTTGACCTTTTGTTTTTTGTTGCATAGGTCAAGGGGCTATAAAGTCGGTAATTAATAGGTAATACAGGTCATTTTGGTCTTAAGTAAACATGTGAATATTTTTTTCGCGTCCAATTTTTGAGTATTTAATGACTATATCGTTTAAATAGGCAGAGATTTATTAGAAAGAATTGGTCTTTTGTTTCATCCTTAAAATATAAAACGGTTTATTTTTTATATAGGAAGAAAAAAATAATATTGAAACACTTTTTTTGTGTGGATATTAAAAGTCTTCGTTCATTTAGACTTGTGGTTATAATCTGGCCAGGTTTACGTCTTAATTAGTGTTCAACGACTGAGTACAGGTGGGGAGAGGTGGGGTGTGAAGGAGGAGTAGGGTGGAGGTGAAGAGGTGGGGGAGAGAAGGTTAGGGTTGGATGGGGGAGGAGGTGGGGGAGGGAAGGCTAGGGTGGGGGAGGAGGTGGGGGAGGGAAGGCTAGGGTTAGGTGGGGGAGGAGGTGGGGGAGGGAAGGCTTGGGTTAGGTGGGGGAGGGAAGGCTTGGGTTAGGTGGGGGAGGAGGTGGGGTAGGGAAGGCTGGGTGGGGGAGGAGGTGGGGGAGGGAAGGCTAGGGTTAGGTGGGGGAGGAGGTGGGGTAGGGAAGGCTAGGGTGGGGGAGGAGGTGGGGGAGGGAAGGCTAGGGTTGGGTGGGGGTAGGGAGTGATGAAGGGAAGGAGGGGTAGGGTAGGAGAGAGGGGGATAAAAGAGAGAGAGATGGGGGGGTGAGAAGTTAGAGAGAGGAGAGAAAGATGGGGGCAGAGATGGAGGAAAGGAGGGAGAGAGGAGAGAGATAATGGGGTAAAGCGATGGGGGGAAAGAGGAACAGAATAAGATTAAAGGAGATAGAATTAAAGAGGATGGATTAAGGATTTAAGTAGTAAGGATAAACCAGAGTTAGAGATATATATACATATTAATTACGTGTTTTTACAAACCAAACCTAACGAAACCTAACCAAACCCAACCAAACGTAACCTTACCAAACCAAAGACGCGTCTGTGTGTAAGCTCAGTGCTACGGATCATTCTATTTGGATTGATTAAAGGAACGATCGCATTCCTGATTATATATGAATGTCTGTCTGCCTGTCTTTATGTCTGCTCAAACAATCTATCCATTCAGGCACATCAGGGTGGGGTGGGGTGTCAGTCAAGGTCCCAAGATGAACAGAGAAACAGACAGACAGACAGACGTAACAAGCCAGGCGACATAATACCAGTAGTCTAGTTAATCTAATAGTCTTTCAAGTTTTCCCTATTACACCTTGTTAGACGGACGCCAGTGATAGTGAACCACCCGTATCTTGTTATTTTTAGTACAATATTAAAAGAATCGCTAAATAACGATGAATTAATCGATAAATAAATGTATATGGTAATGAATGAGTAAATAGATTAATGTATAAGTGATGGGATAAGTAAATGAATAATAAGGCATGATAAGGTTGGGGATAAATAGGGAATTAAATGAGAATGCAAACAGATGCGGCGACAATAATCCCGCCTGGAAGACGCCACCAAGAATCACCAGTAATCAATCAATTATTGCTACCCGTGGAACCTAGTCTCTCTCTCTCTCTCTCTCTCTCTCTCTCTCTCTCTCTCTCTCTCTCAACATTATGTAAAATAAGTGGAAAGAAAGATATTCGTAATTACAAATCATTCACAGTCGGTAGGCATTTTGGGTAAAAAAAAATAAAAAAAAAATTAAATCACAAACAAATTGATGAGAAAAAAAAATAGTGTATTAGTAAAAAAAAATGATTACAAATATGCTAAATAGAGTGAACTATGGAGACTGAAATAACTGTGGGATATGTATATTATATGTATGTTAGTGTAATACATGTGAACGTTATGTAAGGTATATGTGGATGTGGAATGGTTAGGGCGTAGGTGTATAGGGAGGGAGGGAGGTAGAGGGTCCAGGTGTAGTGTGGGAGGGAGGTAGAGGGTCCAGGTGTAATGTGGGAAGGAGGTAGAGGGTCCAGGTGTAGTGTGGGAGGGAGGGAGGTAGAGGGTCCAGGTGTAGTGTGGGAGGGAGGTAGAGGGTCCAGGTGTAATGTGGGAGGGGGGTAGAGGGTCCAGGTGTAATGTGGGAGGGAGGTAGAGGGTCCAGGTGTAGTGTGGGAGGGAGGTAGAGGGTCCAGGTGTAATGTGGGAGGGAGGTAGAGGGTCCAGGTGTAGGGAGGGAGGGAGGTAGAGGGTCCAGGTGTAGGGAGGGAGGGAGGTAGAGGGTCCAGGTGTAATGTGGGAGGGAGGTAGAGGGTCCAGGTGTAGTGTGGGAGGGAGGTAGAGGGTCCAGGTGTAGTGTGGGAGGGAGGTAGAGGGTCCAGGTGTAGTGTGGGAGGGAGGTAGAGGGTCCAGGTGTAGTGTGGGAGGGAGGTAGAGGGTCCAGGTGTAGGGAGGGAGGGAGGTAGAGGGTCCAGGTGTAATGTGGGAGGGAGGTAGAGGGTCCAGGTGTAGTGTGGGAGGGAGGTAGAGGGTCCAGGTGTAGTGTGGGAGGGAGGTAGAGGGTCCAGGTGTAGTGTGGGAGGGAGGGAGGTACAGGGTCCAGGTGTAGTGTGGGCGGGAGGGAGGTACAGGGTCCAGGTGTAGGGAGGGAGGGAGGGAGGTAGAGGGTCCAGGTGTAGTGTGGGAGGGTCCAGGTGTAGGGAGGGAGGGAGGGAGGTACAGGGTCCAGGTGTAGGGAGGGAGAGAGAGAAAGGGAGGGAGTAGAAGTATAGGGAGGCAGGGGGGGAGGAATTTAAGAGGGAGAATAGGAAAGATTGGGAGGGAAGAGAGAGAGGGGGGGGGGTGAGGTAGAAAGGTAATAAAAATGGAAGGGAAGGAGAGAGAGAAGGGGGGAAGGGGAGACAGAGAGAGAAGGAGGGAAAGGAGAAACGAAGGAGGGCGCCCACACCTCCTACAAGAGAGAGAGATAAATTCCTGGCACGTTCTCAGGCCCTTAACTCCGGGGGTCCTGCGGCATCCTTCTTGGCAATGGCACCGCGCCTTGGCAGGGTCACCCAACTCCTGCCAGGGAGAGTCATTAGCATGGATGGTCCAGACCTTGACGCGGATGGTCTTATTAGGGGGAGGAGGCGACGGTCTGTTTGGGAGTGGTGGTAGGGGTGTTTTTTTATGGTAAGGATGGTCTTTGTATGGTATAAATGGTCTTTTATGGTAGGGATGGTCTTTTATGGTAGGGATGGTCTTTTTATGGTAGGGATGGTCTTTTTATGGTAGGGATGGTCTTTTATGGTGGGAATGGTCTTTTTTGGGTACATTATAGCTACAGGTAACGCCAGGATACAGGTAAAATACAGGTTTAGGGCAGGTACAAGTACAGGTATGAGTACAGATATACACGACAGGTACAGATGCACAGTACAGGTAGAGACAGAGGACAGGTACAGTGCAGGTACAGGAAGAGGTAACAGACAACAGGACAGGTACAGTGCAGGTACAGGAAGAGGCAACAGACAACAGGACAGGTACAGTGCAGGTACAGGAAGAGGTAACAGACAACAGGACAGGTACAATGCAGGTACAGGAAGAGGTAACAGACAACAGGACAGGTACAGTGCAGGTACAGGAAGAGGTAACAGACAACAGGACAGGTACAGTGCAGGTACAGGAAGAGGTAACAGACAACAGGACAGGTACAGTGCAGGTACAGGAAGAGGTAACAGACAACAGGACAGGTACAGTGCAGGTACAGGAACAGATACACAGTACAGGTACAGGTGGCGGGGCAGGCTGGGGATCTTGTACCTGTCGCGCTCAAAAGGTCACGCCCGTCAACCCAGGAGACGATTAAAGGGTTTTTAATGTGTTTGTTGTGTGTGTGTGTCACGCCACAACAGGTGAGGCGGACACACACACACACACACTATTGGAGGTTAGGTTAGGTTAGGTTAGGTTAGGTTAGGTTAGGAGGAATAAAACATGACAATTGAAGTTGAAATATGATAAAATCTATTGAATATACAAGAAATATTTAGTGTTGTTGGTACGATTTATTTACAATCTAGTATTCAAAGTTCCGGTCTTCTTTCTGAATGTTACCACTTTAAAAAGGTCTTGATATTGTGTGTTTTATGTCCTTAGAGTTGTTGCAGTCCGTGGGGGGGTGGGGGTGGGGTGGGGGGGGACTCAAACGTTACAATTAAGCCCAGTTTATGTCCATGTTCAGGTCATTTCAGTAAGACGCTCACCTGTGTATAGACGTGTGTGTGTGTGTGTGTGTGTGTGTGTGTGTGTGTGTGTGTGTGTGTGTGTGTGTGTGTGTTTTTACTCTATCCTGCCATCATGCCATCACACTCTCAGTACCTATATTAGTGTTGTGTAAGATGGATGGATGCCTGGATGGATGGATGGATGGACGCATGGATGGATGGATGCCTGGATGGATGGATACCTTTTATATTTTCTTCTTGTACAACTAAAGCTCCATCTTTCGTTCATTCCATCCTCACCATTTCCGTCTTTTTAGTATCAATTCTACATTCTGTCTATATTTTGATATCCTGTTTACTCCGTCCACTACTGTCCACTACTCTCCCTCTTAGTGACCTTTGTAGAATGTGATCCTCCTTATATCGTGTAGCTACAGTATTCCGGTCTGTCCACCATTGTCCTGCCTCAGTCTCCACAGATTCAAAACCTTTCTCATCCGTAAATATCACCGCCCTCCAATAGCTGTGGGTCTATGCTAAGATGAAGGGCAAACCCGTGTCTTTTATTGCCAGGACGCAGGAGTGTACAAAAATATGTTTAGGTGGAAAATTTCGTCTGAGGAATACAAGTCCGCTACAGTGAATTACGTGAGCTGTATATAGTAGATGTTATAGAGGTCTTTTGTCGTATTGCCTCTCTTAAGTTAGGTGTGATCGTATTCTTCCGGAGTTGTTAAGTGTGGTCTGTCGTTGCCTCCCCTCGTCTCTCTCTCCACACACTTGAAACAGTTTTTCCCGTCTTGTAGTTCATTTGTGTACAGTTGTCATCCAGAATCCTGTGAGACGAATGATTTCTCTAATTGATATGCCCCTGTAGTTTCGGCAAAACACACACACACACACACACACACACACACTTTCTCATTGCTTATTATGCCCCTCTTGTCCTTAACTATAACATCGAGTAAATTATTTGTCAGTTTATAACATTATAATTTATTAATAATTATTAATTTTTTCTCGAGTTTTGACGCCATTTCAGCCGTGTGTGTGTGTGTGTGTGTGTGTGTATTAGTAATCCTAGATTAACCAAACCTGAATGTAGGAATAAAACGAAGCTCTTTTAAAGGATGTTCGGACTAAGCCAGGATTTGTTTGAAATAGTTTTCGGAAACGAGATGGATTCAGAATTAACCGGAATTGGGTTCATAAATCCAATTGATTTTCTTTTACGGGAAATTTAATAGATTCTTAGTATGTGCCCTCTTCCCGTTTTCTGTGGGTGATAGATTGGCCTCAGTATATTACCCTCTTCCCGTTTTCTGTGGGTGATAGATTGTTCCCAGTATGTGCCCTCTTCCCGTTTTCTGTGGATGGTAGATTGTTCCCAGTATGTGCCCTCTTCCCGTTTTCTGTGGATGGTAGCTCTCCATCATAATATTTACTCCTGCGAGGCTTCCTACCTCCATGTTATATCTTCTCCTTTATTTCTAAATGTAAATAAAGAGTCTTGTCGTGGATGTTGTTTGCTTAGTATTGTTTGCAGTTTGTGTAGACTTGTATGTTTAGTTTACCTGTTGGTTTGTTTATTGTTTAGGTTGATTGTTTGCTTCGTATTGTTTGTAGTTTGTGTAGATTTGTATGTTTAGTTTACTTATTGGTTTGTTTATTGATTAGTTCGTATTGTTTGTAACATGTGGGGACTTGTTTGTTTATAATCGTGGTTGTTTACTCACCAGTTTGTACTGTACCGTAAACACTTCTAATCTGAACTTTTCGTTAAGGTCAGCGATGGTTAGCGTCGACCGAGAATAAACAGTGGATTTTTTTTTGGGTGTACATCGGACAAGGGGTCAAGGTCAGAGATAGGCGGAAAAGAGTCAAGGTGAAAGGTCATCGAGCAAAGTCAGGGGTCATGGGGAAAGGTTAAATCACGGTAGTTAACTTCCATATTTATCAGCTGATTATGAAACTACCTGTGACCCATGATTGCCTATGACCCATGACTGCATATGACCCATGACCACCTGTGACCCATGACCACGTGACCACCTGTGACCCATGACCACATATGGCCCACGTCCACCTGTGACTCACGACAAACCCTGCTATCGGCCATCTTACTCTAGTGACCGCCTGAAGGTCAGAGGTCAGTGAATAGTGTCGCATTCTAGCGGCCCACCTTACTACTGCACCATTACCACCACCAGCAGTAGTAAGGGCCACAGCACCACCACCAGCAGTAGCGAGGGCCACAGCACCACCACCAGCAGTAGTAAGGGCCACAGCACCATCACTAGCAGAAGTAAGGGCCACAGCACCACCACCAGCAGTAGTAAGGGCCACAGCACCACCACCAGCAGTCGTAAGGGCCACAGCACCACCACCAGCAGTAGTGAGGGCCACAGCACCACCACCAGCAGTAGTAAGGGCCACAGCACCACCACCACCACCAGCAGTAGTAAGGGCTACACCACCACCACCAGCAGTAGTAAGGTACACAGCACCACCACCAGCAACAACAGTAATGGCCACAACACCAAAAACAATAAGGGCCACACCACTACCATCAACAGTAAGGGCCACAGTACCGCCACCCCAACAACACTAAGGACCACACCATCAACATCAGTAAGGGCCACACCATCAACAGTAAGGGCCACACCATCAACAGTAAGGGCCACACCATCAACAGTAAGGGCCACAGCAGCAGCAGGTGGAATCCCTATTATCTGTACCAACGTGTATCATCACTAGGGACCATAGGTCGTAATTGTCTCTCAGTCATCTCTCTAAAGAGTCTCTCTCGGGGGGCGCTGTCTCTCACACCACCTGACCCAACTGGACCTGATATATTTTACCATTAAGCCCCCCTGAGGGTCTACCATGTACGGCAAGTAAGAAGTAAACAAGAAACAAGAGAAAACAAACAAACAAACGGCGACTACCCCGGCAGCTGGGGTCTTGGCACCTCCAATGCTTATATTGATTTGCTGTGACGTCACGAGCGCAGTTCCAGATTTCACCACCTGCGGCGCTCGAGTCGCGTCTCACGTCATATGTACGAGTTGCCAACACTTATTTCAATCTATTTATCCCATAGACATAAAGCGATTTTTCCATCTCCAGTGTCTGCCTCTTACGTGAACAGACGATGATGTTAGATATAATTAAACAGGTAAATTGAGCCCCCCCCCCCCCTAAAAGAGTAGGTGGGTGTAGTGTAATTAGCGGTACAGCAGGTATGATGTGAAATGGACATAATAACACAAGATGCGGAATGATACGATGCGTGGTATAGCACTTTCTGTTCCAGTTGGTTATGGTGGGGGAGTAATGTCACATCTTCTTTAACTCTTTCTACCTGTCCATCAACCTTATGGTACCTTGATATATATATATTTATTTATTATAATTGATGTTTTTCTATTACATATATCACGTGAGCTGTAGTGATCATTGTGTAAATCATCAGTGTTTTTACGTTATTATCACCGTTATCACCACCGTTATCACCGTTATTATCACCGTTATCACCGTTATTATCATCGTTATCACCGTTATCACCGTTATTATCACCGTTATCACCGTTATTATCATCGTTATCACCGTTATCACCGTTATCACCGTTATTATCACCGTTATCACCGTTATTATCACCGTTATCACCGTTATTACCGTTATTATCACCATTTCTTATAACGAGGTTGTTTTATGTTTTTTTTGGGGGTGGATGTAAGCGTGTACGGTGGGGTTTCTTGTACACATGCGGATATACATACATACGCAAAACGTTCATATGTATACCAATATATATGCACATACAAATACACAAACAATACTGATAAGTGTGTAAGTGTGTGTGTGTGTGTGTGTGTGTGTGTGTGTGTGTGTGTGTGTGTGTGTGTGTTTTGAGTTTGTAGAAGTTCATTAACATCAAATAATAATAATAATAATAATAATAATAATAATAATAATAATAATTAATATACTTATAGTAATGGAACAAATAGTGGTAGAAGTAGTCGTGGTAGTAGTGGTGGTGGTAGTGGTGGTGGTAGAGAAAAATAGTGTTTCGATTAGTAGTAGTAGTAGTTGTAGTAGTATTGGTGTAACAAGTAGTGGTAGAAGAAATAGTGGTAATGTTAAAATGGTAAAGCGAATAGTGGTTGAGAAAGTAGTGGTAGTTTTAGTAGTGGTAGAAGAAATAGTGGTAGTAGTGGTGGTTATAGAGCACGAAGCTAGTTGACGTGTAGACTGTCGTTGGCAGGAGTTATGACAGTTTTAATTACGGTCATGAGGCATATGACAGTAGCACCAGTCATTACGTATAGTGTGTTTGTGTGTGTGTGTGTGAACAACTACGATAGCATTAGTAGTAACAGAGCCAGCATTAACAGGGCAAGCAGTAGTAGAACCAACAGTAGCAGAGCCAGCAGTTGTAGAACCAGCAGTAGCAGAGCCAGTAGTAGCAGAGCTAGCAGTAGTAGTATCTGACTATTTGCGACACAAAAACCGTATATAACGTAGTGGGTGTTTGGCGCTGTTCCAAGAGTTTCCTGCTGGGGGAGAAGGCGACGGTCTGAGACCTTGGTGGTGGTCAAGGCAGCTACCACCACCACCACCATCACCACCTCCACCACCACCTCCACCACCACCACCACCACCATCACCATCACCACCACCATCTCCACCACCACCACCACCACCATCTCTTACTACCACTACTACCATTCCCTACCACCACTACCATCTCCTACCACTACTACCATCCCCTACCACTACTACCATCTCCTACCACTACTATCATCTCCTACCACTACTATCATCTCCTACCACTACTATTATCTCCTACCACTACTACCATCTCCTACCACCACTACCATCTCCTACCACTACTACCATCTCCTACCACCACTACCATCTCCTACCACTACTACCGTCTCCTACCACCATTACCATCTCCTACCACCACTACCATCTCCTACCACCACTACCATCCCCTACCACCACTACCATCTCCTACCACCACTACCATCTCCTACCACTACTACCATCTCCTACCACCACTACCATCTCCTACCACCACTACCATCTCCTACCACTACTACCATCTCCTACCACTACTACCATCTCCTACCACTACTATCATCTCCTACCACTACTATCATCTCCTACCACCACTATCATCTCCTACCACCACTATCATCTCCTACCACCATTACCATCTCCTACCACCACTACCATCTCCTACCACCACTACCATCTCCTACCACCATTACCATCTCCTACCACCATTACCATCTCCTACCACCACTACCATCTCCTACCACTACTACCATCTCCTACCACCACTACCATCTCCTACCACCACTACCATCTCCTACCACTACTACCATCTCCTACCACCACTACCATCTCCTACCACAACTACCATCTCCTACCACCACTATCATCTCCTACCACCATTACCATCTCCTACCACCATTACCATCTCCTACCACCATTACCATCTCCTACCACCACTACCATCTCCTACCACCACTACCATCTCCTACCACCACTACCATCTCCTACCACCATTACCATCTCCTACCACCATTACCATCTCCTACCACCATTACCATCTCCTACCACCACTACCATCTCCTACCACCACTATCATCTCCTACCACCACTACCATCTCCTACCACCACTACCATCTCCTACCACCACTAACATCTCCTACCACTATTACCGTCTCCTACCACCATTACCATCTCCTACCACCACTACCATCTCCTACCACCACTACCATCTCCTACCACTACTACCATCTCCTACCACCACTACCATCTCCTACCACCACTACCATCTCCTACCACTACTACCATCTCCTTCCACCACTACCATCTCCTACCACCACTACCATCTCCTACCACTACTACCATCTCCTACCACTACTACCATCTCCTTCCACCATTACCATCTCCTACCACCATTACCACCACTGTCTCTCTGTTGGTGTCAAGGCATCTAAACAGACATATTCGACTGTCTCTTGAGCCCACGACAGCTAGACATGCTTGGCTATCTCGTAAATCAGACATATATATGATGATGCTACGACAGAGACAGACAGACACGCCCGGCTGTCTACTGACCCTATGGCTGATAGACATACTTGACTGTCTATCCATACTAGACTTGTAAAAGACAGAGAAGACATACAAAACTATCTGCCGGTACGAGATCCGTAAAAGACAGACATACCTATCTATCGGAGCTATGACAGACAGACAGACAGACAGACAGACCCAGACAGACAGACATACTTTACTGTCTAATTGGAGCTATAACAGACAGAAATCCAAGGTATTCTTTCTCCAGCCTTCAGCTACTCACAAAATAGACTCATTATAGTGTCGTATTAGCGCCACAAAGCCATAAAATGTGTGTGTGCGTGCCTCCGGCCTCCTGCCTCATCACGCCTTTAACTTATACATGAAACCTGTCCAGAGGCGCCGTGGGCAGGTGGGTAGAAATAATTCACTGAAGGTGTAAGGTCCATAGTTCGAGAGGAGGAGGTGGGGGTGCAGGAGGGGATGCAGGAGGAGGAAGAGGTGGTGCTGCAGGAGGGGGTGCAGGAGGAGGAGGTGGTGGTGGTGCTGCAGGAGGGGGTGCAGGAGGAGGAAAAGGTGGTGGTGGTGCTGCAGGAGGGGGTGCAGGAGGAGGAAGAGGTGGTGCTGCAGGAAGGGGTGCAGGAGGAGGAGGAGGAGGAGGAGGTGGTGTTGGAGGTCGCCCTGTATCTGTGTACGTGTCTTTCTCTCTGTGTGTGTGTGTGTGTGTCCTGTCGCCCCTCCAGCTGAACCACGAACCCCGAGGATATTCAGACTCGTGAATCCGAAGTATTTATGGATAGAATAATGCATCAGCGTCTACTGTTTCGGGTTCACGAGTCTGAATCTCTTCGGGGTTCGTGGTTCAGCAGGAGGGGCTACAACACACACACACACACACACACACAAATAAAAAAAAACGTGAAATTCTTAAGACAGGAGAGGCAAAATACTCGTAAATTCTATAAGAAATTCTCCAGAAGGCTTCAAAAAGGATTCAACCTTCATCTCTTGACTAATCCCCGTTGACCCCGTGCCAAACAATGCCATGTAAGTCCCTTAAGGCGAGTTCTTCAAGAAGTTACACCAATTTATCACTTAATTAGGTCAGCTCTCTCTTAACAAACTTGAGTCATTCCTTGGCGCAGTTAGGTTAATCTTTCACCAAGTTCGATAAATCCTTCGCGTTAGTTAGGCCTCATTCTTGTGGAAGTTAGGGAAATTTCCGGGATTATAAAGGGGGGATTTTTTTTTCTTCAACGTGAGAGAGAGAGAGAGAGAGAGAGAGAGAGAGAGAGAGAGAGAGAGAGAGAGCAGTCTTGGTTTTTTATCAGGTGGGGGTGAAATTTTTTGTTTTTCGATGGATGTGTATAAGTGTGGCTTCTAAAACGCACTTGAGTACGATGATTTATTTCCCTGAGTACGCTGATTTATTCCCTTGAGTACGATGACTTATCACCCCGAGTACTGCCTCATCTTACTCAAGGGAATGGGTCATCGTATGCCACAGGTGTAAGGCATCGTACTCAAGAAGAATAAATCGTTGTACTCTGGGGGTTGAAGACGTCTTAGTAACTGGACTCATTCATTGTACTCAGGCTTCTGTTATCGTACTCAAGGACTGAAAAAGATATCTAACTCACTGGACTAATTCAATGTACTCTAGAGGTTGGTATCGTACTCAACAAGTCACCCACGTCACTCCCCCATTACCTCCTTTGCCCCCCCTCACCCCCCTCCCCGTCTCTTCCTCTACCCATCACCCCTCAGTGTCACCTTCATCACCCCTCTCTCACCCCCTTCCCCTTACCCATCACCCCATCCCTCCCTCATCCCCTCACTCCCTCATCCCCTCACTCCCTCACTCCCTCACTCCGTCATCCCTTCACTCCCTCATCCCCTCACTCCCTCACTCCCTCATCCCCTCACTCCCTCATCCCCTCACTCCTCACTCCCTCATCCCCTCACTCCCTCATCCCCTCACTCCTTCACTCCCTCACTCCCTCACTCCCTCATCCCTCACCCTCACCCCTCACCCCTCACTCCCTCATCCCTCCCCTCACTCCCTCATCCCCTCACTCCCTCACTCCCTCACTCCCTCACTCCCTCATCCCCTCACTCCCTCACTCCCTCATCCCCTCACTCCCTCACTCCCTCACTCCCTCACTCCCTCATCCCTCATCCCCTCACTCCCTCATCCCTCTCCCTCACTCCCTCACTCCCTCACTCCCTCATCCCCTCACTCCCTCACTCCCTCACTCCCTCATCCCCTCACTCCCTCATCCCCTCACTCCCTCACTCCCTCATCCCCTCACTCCCTCACTCCCTCACTCCCTCATCCCCTCACTCCCTCACTCCCTCACTCCCTCATCCCCTCACTCTTCATTAGGATTTATGATGTAATATTAATTTAAAATAATCCACGTTATAATCCCCCTCTAAAGGCAAATTATCCAGGTAATAATCCGATAAATCCAAAGTATAGTCAAGTAATCCCAATAATCCAATTTCAAGCCACATAATTCGAATAATAATCGCAAATAGAGCCAAATAATGCCTCATATAATTCTCTTTCTGAATTAGCTCAGTGTCAGGCGATTATGTCACTCAGTAATTATTCTCTCTCTCTCTCTCTCTCTCTCTCTCTCTCTCTCTCTCTCTCTCTCTCTCTCTCTCTCTCTCTCATATATTTAATCGAGTCTCAAAAATTCCAGACGCATCTGTCGCCAAAATAGCTTCAAATCTCGCCAAATCAGCCAAAATAAGTCAGTATCGCGAAATCACTCCAGTCCTCCTCGGAAATCACGTTTGCCCCTCGCGAAATTACTCTTCCACCGCCAATATAATTCAGATACGTGCGAACCCCATCTTAATGTTCCCTATTATCTCGCGAAATTAACCCCCAACCTCCTCAACCTTTATAATCACTCAAGGCAATGTAGTTAAGGTTTCGCACAATAGATTCGAACCTCTCAAGCAATCTACTCTCGCGAAATTAATTTAGTATTCGCAAATTCATGGCGTAATCAAATCCATCGCGAAATAGATACATCCTCAGCACACAGTCTCAAGAAATCACTACATTATTGCACTTCGCCAAAATAATCGAATCCCTCGCGAAATTACCGTCTTACTTCTTGGAAATGATCGACTCTTTCCCGGGAGTAACCTGATTCACCGGCACGACCTGACCCTTGAGGGGGAGGGAGATGGAGGGGAGGGGGGTATTCGGGGGGGGGGGAAGGGGGTGCCGTCTTGTCTCGGGTTTAAGTCGGCCGCCATATCTCTCTCTCTCTCTCTCTCTCTCTCTCTCTCTCTCTCTCTCTCTCTCTCTCTCTCTCTCTCTTCCTTTAGCCTTTCTCTTCCTCTGCTTCTTCCACTTCCTTCATCCCAATCCCCCTTCCCCATCTCCACACACACTCTCTCCTAGTCCTCTTTCTCCCCTTCCACGTAGATACACAAGAGATACGTGGATACATAGGGGACGTGGATTATGACACGTGGATACATAGGAGACACGTGGATGAGTTAAAACCTTGAGTACACTTGATTTGATCCACTGAGAATTCGACCATTATTAGTAGTAGTTGTAGTGTGAGGGTTGAGTGTGTGAGGGTAGAGTGTGTGAGGGTAGAGTGTGTGAGGGTAGAGTGTGCGAGGGTAGAGTGTGCGAGGGTAGAGTGTGTGAGGGTTGAGTGTGTGTGTGTGTGTGTGTGTTTAGAGTGTGTGGGTGTGGCGAATGTAAGTGTAAAGTGTGCGAGTGTAGAAAGTGTGAAGGTAGAGCATGGGAGTGTAAACTGTAGTGTGTGTGTTAGCTTAGAGTTTGTTAGCTTAGAGTTAAAAAAAATATAGCTGCGGTGGCTGAGTGGTTACAGTTCTCACGTAAAGGTCACTGGTTCGTTCCCAGGTCACCTCCCTTAATGGGGAACTGACTTTACAGATGAGACAGTGAAAGGTGATCGAGTTCAGTGCCAGGAGCTATTAAGTAAGGGGATTATTTTATGGAATGCGTAGAGACATTTAATAGCTGAAGGGTGATGTGCTAAGCTAGTGTGGGTATGTGCTAAGCTAGTGTGGGTATGTGCTAAGCTAGTGTGGGTATGTGCTAAGCTAGTGTGGGTATGTGCTAAGCTAGTATGGGTATGTGCTAAGCTAGTGTGGGTATGTGCTAAGCTAGTATGGGTATGTGCTAAGCTAGTGTGGGTATGTGCTAAGCTAGTGTGGGTATGTGCTAAGCTAGTGTGGGTATGTGCTAAGCTAGTGTGGGTATGTGCTAAGCTAGTGTGGGTATGTGAAGTGAACTGAGGATATGTGAAGTGAAGTGAGGATACGATGATAATGAAGAGAGTGTAGGAGGAAAAGAGAGGAAGAGGATAAGAGGTGGAGAACGAGAAGGAAGGATAGAATGAGGGAATATGTAGGTGAGAGGGATGATGGGAGGGAAGAGTGGTGTTGTGCTGTGATGTGCTGTGTTGTGCTGTGCAAGGAAATTTTCACGGGAGGAAAAAATGACAATAAAGTCGTCAGGTTTAGTCGGATCACGCCTATTATAAGACCTCGTGCCACGGGGTCTTAAGGGGAAACGTGTAGATTTCCCCTCCCCCCTTACCCACCCCCCTTACCCACCCCCCTTACCCATCCCCCTTACCCACCCCCTACCCACCCCCTTACCCACCCAAACCCCCTTACCCCACCCTATCCACCTCACCCCCCTGTCAGGAGTTACTGTGTGTTGTGGTAGGATAGATGGCAGGGTAGGTGGTAGGATAGATGGCAGGGTAGGTGGTAGGATAGATGGCAGGGTAGGTGGTAGGATAGGACATGGAGACTAGCCCAGAGGGATGCCATGGTGTTGTAGCTGCTTGTTGTTTTTGTTTTTTTTAGTTTTAGTTGTTATTGTCGAGTGAGTATGATTGTTGGTTATGTATAGAGCCTTCATACATACATACATACATACACACGCACACACACACCACTTAAAGAAGAACTCCCAACGCCTTCCTGGCAATGGGGGCGCAGTGGGATACATGGGTGGGGGGGAGGGGGGTGTTATGGTGGCTGAGTCTGGAAACAAAATCACCACCAGAATCATTATCACCAACATCAACCCCTGGCCCCTGTGAGCCCATACCTTCTGCTGCCCACACTATACCGTCGCCACGTGCCTGAGCTGTCCACTTGCCATTACCCACACCTCCCCCTCTCCCCACACCCCCCCTCCCCCAACCCCCAACCCACCCCCCTCAGCCCCCATAGTCCCTCGTAATGGACCTGAGACACCCACTTAGTCCCTATGTACTGTACACCTGTTGTATACCTCCTACACCTGGTACCTCCCTAGATCACACCTGCCTTTGCACTCAGTACCAAAATACACTCACTAACAGCTAATCCTTTCATATAACGGATTCCTGATCTAACGGTTATATATATATAGTCCGTTATGTGGAGGTTTTACATCTAATGGAACCTCGATGTAAGGGAGTTCTTTCTCTATAATGTGTATTAAATTTGTCGTGTATTTGTCGTATATTTTCAGTGTATTTGTCGTATATCTGCAGTGTATTTGTAGTGTCCTTTCCAATGAAGACAAAATTGCTTTACTTTACCCGAGTGGGACTCCTGGCTTTACGGCTGAATAAACTTAATGAAATAATAATCTTTCTCTTCTCAATGTACTGACTGGTGGAACAGTTGTAGGGAGGAGGAGGAGGAGGAGAGATAGAGGTAGGAGGAGGAGGAGGAAGAGAGATGGAGGTAGGAGGAAGAGGAGGAGAGATAGAGGTAGGAGGAGGAGGAGGAGAGATAGAGGTAGGAGGAAGAGGAGGAGAGAAGTGAGATGGAGGTAGGAGGAAGAGGAGGGAGGTAGATGTAATGGGAAGAAGAGGAGGAGGAGAAGAAGGGGTAAATAAACGTAGGAGGAAGAGGAGAAAGAGGTAAGAGGAAGAAGAGGGGAAGAAGGAAACAGAGGTTGGAGGTAGAGGAGGAAGACCTAACCTAACCTGGCATGCAAGTTAAGATCAGTGTTATAGTAATGGACGTATGGGGCCTAACCATTAACTGAGAGAGAGAGAGAGAGAGAGAGAGAGAGAGAGAGAGAGAGAGAGAGAGGCTACCATCACAATAAAACTATCTATGACGTCAGCAAGGGAGATGAAGTTGTGAGGCGAAATACTCTCCCTCTCCCTCCCTCCCTCCCTCCCTTCCCAACCTTCCTATCCTTCTTCCTCTCCTACCTCCCTATCCTACCTCCGTCCTTCACCCTCCTCCTCATTCTCCCTCCTTCACCCTCGTCTTCCTCATTCGTCTTCCTCCCCTTCTTTTCTTCTTCTCCTTCCTCCCCACATTTCCTCTCCGTCCTTAACTTTCCTCACACGTTCCTTCACTTCTCGAACCCATGCTTCCTCCTCTTCCTCCTCTTCCTCCTCCTCTTCCTCCTCTTCCCCATCTTCCTTTCTACACTTCGTTATCTCCCCTTTCTTCTCTCCCCTTTTCCCCCCTTCTCTCATCTCTCACAAAACCGGTAATTAAACTATATTGAAATTAATTTATTCATAAACCCCAGTGAATAAACAATTAAATTAAAAACAAACACAAAACAAGTACAGGTAAGAGTATTAAACAATAGCCCTTTAAAGAAATTATTTACTTGTTTTTTGTTTTTGTTCTTCAATATTTTGTTTCCTATTACAAGTGAGGTAAGTTTGTTTGAGTCAGTTAGTTTGTTTGAGTCAGTTAGTTTGTTTGAGTCAGTTAGTTTGTTTGAGTCAGTTAGTTTGTTTGAGTCAGTTAGTTTGTTTGAGTCAGTTAGTTTGTTTGAGTCAGTTAGTTTGTTTGAGTCAGTTAGTTTGTTTGAGTCAGTTAGTTTGTTTGAGTCAGTTAGTTTGTTTGAGTCAGTTAGTTTGTTTGAGTCAGTTAGTTAAATTTAAGAGTCAGTTAGTTAATTTAAGAGTCAGTTAGTTAATTTAAGAGTCCGTTAGTTAATTTAAGAGTCAGTTAGTTAATTTAAGTGTCAGTTAGTTAATTTAAGAGTCCGTTAGTTATATGAGTCAGTTAGTTAATTTAAGAGTCAGTTAGTTAATTTAAGAGTCAGTTAATTTATGAGTCAGTTAGTTAATTCATGAACTGAGAACAAAAGTAAATGGCACTAAAAAGTAACACTCTTCCTCCTCCTCCTCCTCTACCACCACCTCCTCCTCCTCCTCCTCCTCCTCTACCACCTCCTCCTCCTCCTCCTCCTCCTCCTCCTCTACCACCACCACCACCACCACCTCCACCTCCTCCTCTACCACCACCTCCTCCTCCTCCTCTTCCACCTCCTCCTCTACCACCACCACCACCTCCTCCTCTACCACCACCACCTCCTCCTCCTCTTCTTCTCCCCTCAAAAAACACTCCATCGCCTTGACCACTTTTCATTGTGTTCCTCACCTGAAAATCATTTTAAGCTGAGGGTGTCGTAGTTAAGCTGAGGGTGTCGTATTTAAGCTGAGGGAGTCGTAGTTAAGCTGAGGGTGTTGTAGTTAAGCTGAGGGTGTCGTAGTTAAGCTGAGGGAGTCGTAGTTAAGCTGAGGGAGTCGTAGTTAAGCTGAGGGTGTCGTAGTTAAGCTGAGGGTGTCGTAGTTAAGCTGAGGGAGTCGTAGTTAAGCTGAGGGTGTCGTAGTTAAGCTGAGGGTGTCGTAGTTTAGCTGAGGGTGTCGTAGTTAAGCTGAGGGTGTCGTAGTTAAGCTGAGGTAAAATTCAGTAATTTATAACGTGTAAGATGCTGGCAAACTCACCTCCGTCAGATCTCCCCAGCAGTTATCTCTCGGCCACACCACCTTCAGTATATTTAGTAGGAGTCAGGGGGTGGAGTCTCAGAGGTTCGTAGAGTTGAATTTCACCCTCGCCTCTCTCTCTCTCTCTCTCTCTCTCTCTCTCTCTCTCTCTCTCTCTCTCTCTCTCTCTCTCTCTCTCTCTCTCTCTCCCTACCTTCAACTTAACCTGAAGGGGAGGAGGGAGGGAGGGAGAGAAGGGGAGGTAAGTGGTTAGTGTTGGGGCGGTTAATCTTAGGGTAAAATAAGCTGGGGAGGTTAATCTTTGGGTAAAATAAGCTGGGGAGGTTAATCTTCAGGTGATTCTAAAATTGTATCGGAACTTAAAATATAAGACTACATTTTAACCTATCAATTTAATCAGTAACTTAAAATCGACTCTCAAAAAATCTTAGGTTAAATTCCCCCTTAAATTGGTTTGGTTAGGAATGGATCTTACTGGCTCACTTTACGTAGTTATACCAAGGAAAATTCTTACAGTGACTTACGATAACTTTTTCCATTAATTAAAAAAGTGAGAAAGAGCACCGAACTTATTCACTAAAGCTAGAGTCTCATTGGTTCTTACGGTAATTTGTTCTTGTTTACCTTAACCTATTTGAGTACGATGTCATGATTGAGTACATTGAATTAACCTATTGAGTACGATTTGTCATGGCTGTACGTGGTAACTCTTCAACCTTGGCTGTACGTGGTAACTCTCCAACCTTGGCTGTACGTGGTAACTCTCCAACCTTGGCTATACGTGGTAACTCTCCAACCTTGGCTATACGTGGTAACTCTCCAACCTTGGCTATACGTGGTAACTCTCCAACATTGACTGTACGCGGTAATTTTCCAACATTGGCTGTACGCGGTAACTCTCCAACCTTGGCTGTACGTGGTAACTCTCCAACCTTGGCTGTACGTGGTAACTCTCCAACCTTGGCTGTACGTGGTAACTCTCCAACCTTGGCTGTCTAACGATACTTTAAGACACAAGGGACGAGCTTCAACAGTGATTTATTTCTTCCACTACACTTTGATAAAAACGCCATAGGTTCCAATATTTTCTTAGATTTTCCTAGTTCTTGGGTCTTAGATTTATAAATGTCTCAGCACAGAAAAAAATAATAATACAAATAGCTAAAAACATCATTCTGAAACACAGACGTTATTCACTGGCGAATTTTAACCATAAGATCAATTAATTAGTCCCCAGAAAAAACTAATATATTTAATGAGATTTTGTTTTTAAGGATCGAACGATTTATTGGCAAAAATCATCGATAAATTGTTGATGACGTCAAGGTACAGGAAGGTTGAGGGAGGGAGGGAGATGACGGGGGGGGGGGGGGGGGGGAGGGTGGAGACTCATTACCAAAAGCTCCCGTCGTAACAATTTGTTTTTGTCTTCGACGTCACTTGAAAAATACGAAGCCTCAAACTCACCCAAAATTCCCTATATAAATGACGGGAAACTTTGAAGAGATAGATATAGGTTTTAACATTCGCATCAATGATTTTCGTCACCTAAAAACCTTCACAGTCGATGTGGACGGACAGATGACGACACACCTTTAACATTCTCCACAGTGACGTCTTTGATCAGGGGGGGGGGTTGTGGGGGGTAAGTAGGAATGTCACCATGTGCTTCACTCACCTCCTGAAACATTCCACCAGAAAAGGAAAATAATAACAATAATAAAATACCCATCACTGATTCATCCAGCTTAACCCTCCCCTCCCCCCTCTCCACCACACACAGTCAGCTATCCCCATCATCATTATCGTCTTTACCACTTCTACTTTGACAGGTATGAAAGCTTAGTTTAGAGGCGGATTGTGAGATGTGACAAGCTTAGTGGTGGGGGCGTAGCAAACAGCTGAAGTGGAAGCTTTGTAATAGGAGCCCCTGGCAGGAGGTTCTGGACATAGGGGTAGCTTGGAGACTGACCTAGTATGTCTCCGCCTCTGTGTTGACAAAGCCGTGTTCTCTACAACCCAGACGAGGAGGGGGAGGGGGTTGAAGAGCTATTTGATAGGGATTGAGGTTGATGGGGTTAAGGTTTAAGAACTGGTTGATTGTGAATGACATTAGGCAATTGGTTGACGGGGATTGAAGTTGAAAGGGGGAAGTTGACGGAGGGGGGGGGGAGGGGAGGGTGAGATATATAGCTGAAGGATCGGAGACTGAAGAGACACTAGGTAAGGATGGATCACAGGAGGATGTGGATAAGAGCAGGGAGGTCAAATTGAAGGATTAGGTTGTCAGAGGAGGTGAAGGATTGGTAGGATGGAGAGAGAGAGAGAGAGAGAGAGATGAGTAAGGATGTGTTCTTCTCTCGTTGGGGTAGGGTGTAGGATATTGACTGAGGATGAATGATAGCAGGATGGAGGGAATTGGATGCTGGAGTGGATGTGGTTAGTGGATTGACTTGGATGGTGTGTGTGTGTGTGTGTGTGTGTGTGTGTGTGTGTGTGAGAGAGAGGTTGCTGAATAGAAGAAAAACATTGGGTTGTTTGACGAGATGGAGTGGGTAGAGGATTGCCCCCACCCCACACCACCCCACTCCACCCCATCCCACTCCACCTCACCCCACCCCACTCCACCCCATCCCACTCCACCTCACCCCACTCCACTCCACCATGTTATAAGATGAAAAAAAAAAGCTTGAGGGAGAGAACAAGACTGGATGGAGAGGGTCTTGGACATGGCCTCTTTGACACAGAGAGGGTCTTGGAGAGGGTCTTACATGTGGAGAAATCTAGCTCTTGAGTTCGACGTGTCAGGAACTGGGGAAAACACTCGACTTTGTTTTGGTAGAGAGGGATAGAAGTCTTGAGTGGGATGGAGTGTGGACATGGTAGTGAGATGGAGAGGGGTACAAAGAAAGGTATGTAGATGGAGCCTTTGTGATGGTGGTGGTGGGAGAGAGAGAGAGGGAGAGAGAGAGAGAGAGAGAGAGAGAGAGAGAGACGAAAGGAGGGAAGAAGATGGAATTTTATGAGGAGGTAAACGTGATGGAAGAGACAGAAAAGGAGTTGGTTTAGTAAGGAAAAGATCTAGATGGACTTTGTTTGGTGGCAGTGATGGGATAGAGAGATGGAGAGAGAGTGAGATAAAGAGAGAGAAAACAGGTGAAGAAGAAGAGATAAAGGTAAGGTATAGTACAGATAGAAAGAGAGAGAGAGAGAGAGAGAGAGAGAGAGAGACGACAATAACCATAAGTGGAAAGGGTAATGGAAGAAAATAAAGACGCGATAAACAAGTAAATAGAAGACAAAAAGCACCAATAACGTCTAAAAGAGAAATACCAAATGTGATAAAAGAGACGATGATAAAAATAAGGATTAATAATGCTAGAAGAGAGGTGTAAAGCGACCATTAGTGTGAGGTGTAGTGGTGGTTAGTGTGAGGTGTAGTGTGTATAGTGGTCATTAGTGTGAGGTGTAGTGGTGGTTAGTGTGAGGCGTAGTGTGTATAGTGGTCATTAGTGTGAGGTGTAGTGGTGGTTAGTGTGAGGGTATAGTGGTCATTAGTGTGAGGGTATAGTGGCCATTAGTGTGAGGGTGTAGTGTGTATAGTGGTCATTAGTGTGAGGGTGTAGTGTGTATAGTGGCCATTAGTGTGAGGGTGTAGTGTGTATAGTGGTCATTAGTGTGAGGGTGTAGTGTGTATAGTGGTCATTAGTGTGAGGGTGTAGTGTGTATAGTGGCCATTAGTGTGAGGGATGCAGGGGGGGGTGGGCATTAGAAAGGCAGGACTCAGGGCTAACTAGAGTCAACTAGGTCATTAGTGAGACTGGAATGAGGGAGGGTTGAGACCTGGAGGGAGGGAGGTGTATGTATGTATGTATGTATGTATGTATGTAGGTTGGAGGGAGGGAGTTTTATCATCATTATTATTATTATTTTTATTATTATATAGTAGAAGTAATAGTAAAACACACACACACACACACACACACACATCCTGGGGGAAAAAACAGCAATGATGTTATGCAAATCATGTCCATTATATGGCGTCTTCCTTGAGGTCGGGAAATCTGGTTCTGAACCTCCTGGGGGAAAAACAATCTCCGTTAGCTCCCCCCTCTTCCCCTGGTGTTATTTGTGTGTATGTATGTATGTATGTGTGTGTATGTATGTATGTATGTGTGTGTGTGTATGTATGTATGTATGTATGTATGTATACTTATTCCAAACCTGTAATAATGTATTTTTCTTACGTTGCAGGTAAATGGACTAAGATGTCAACACACGAAGGAGATAGTAAGTAGAACAGGAGTGAGAAAGGTGAGAGAGGAAAAGGAGAGAAGTGAGATAGAATAGAGAGGGAGGGAGAGAGAGAGAGAGTTGTTATTTAACCAACAGCCAGCCGTAAACAATTTGTCATGATTCTTAGGCTGTCAACACTGTGATTGGTTAATTTACATGGCACTGTTGCGAGGAGGCCCACTGATTGGTCTATTTACATGATGTCACTACCGATCAACGCCCTGATTGGTTCATTATGCGTGACGTCATTCCGGGAATTCATTGTCCAAAGAGAGGCATCGGCGGAGAGGTTGAATAGGAGTCAGATTAACTTAACTCAAGCTACATCCCCTAGTTCCATGTTAAATAGGCACTAGTTAATAGGTGCCATCCTGACTTAGTGTAACCTATTATAATGGGGGGCCTATTAAGTTTGGTTCGTACTAGTAGTATTGTGGATCAGTAGGACGTGGCACCCATTAGGACTGGCATCCATTAGAACTGACACCCATTAGAACTGACACCCATTAGGTCTAGCACCCATTAGAACTGACACCCATTAGGTCTAGCACCCATTACTTCTAACACCCTTTTAAGATTGACACCAAATAGAACTAGAGGGCCCATTAGAACAGGGGGGCCCCCATTGGACCAGCCGCCAATTCAATTAACGTAACTATAATGATATTCTTGACGTGGACGGAGGAAATATTTTGGTGGTGACTTGTTGACATCATACCATCCAACCTGACCGAGACAGTACATGTAATTTTAACTTGCTGGAGAATTAATTTGTGTTAGGTTACGATAGCTATTTGTTTATTTATTTATTTATTTATTAATTGATTTATTTAATTATTATTGTTGCTGTTGTGGTTTTGTGATATTTAACTTCTTCTTCATATAAGTATTTAGGAATTATTTACCATGACTTATTAACGTTATTTATATAGTTTATCTTAATTTAGTACATATTATTATGATTCTGTTAAGTGATTGAAGATGGAAATAATTAACTATGATTTTTTTTATTTATTTATTTTTTTTTTTTAAGAAACATTTTATACCATGTCTCCCTTTCCCGCTCTCAGATGGCGTCATTGTGGACCTGGCGCCATACGTTTGATACGAATGCTTATCTTTCCTTATAAATGTTGCAAAAATTTAAGGTCATTAAGAAAAGTAATATTCCCTAGAAGATGAGAAAAGATAAGGAGGATAAAGTTTAGTAAATATTGAAAAGTTTTTAATCTTGCGCCACGTCTCCCGCCTCGTGACGTCATCAACACTAGCGGCGACAGATGATGTTAAAGAAAAAAAAATATAATTATGAAAAAAATTGGTCATTCGTTTCTGGGTTTTTTTTTTGTCAAGTGATGATAATAGGCCCCAGTTTTAATAGGCCCCAACGTAACCTAACCCAGCTTTTAGGATTAGGGCCCATTAGAACTGAGCCCTTAATCCCAGCACTTGATTTAGTAAGAATGAAGGAATGATTGTAACTGTTTTCCTCAGAATGGCGTTGGTTCGGGAATCTATCGAGTGTTGGACTTGAGATGCACACATGGGGTCATTTACTGATGCTCTGTGTGTGTGTGTGTGTGTGTGTGTGAACTTTCCCTGAACTCGGCGATGAACACTGTACTGCACACATGTACCCTAAGGAGAAGGTCACTATTGATTTAAAAGGGGGGGCCACGGGGTCAAAGGTCAAGGTCAATTTGCCGTATATATATCCAGCCCCCAGGAGTCTTGTTCTTATTGTTGTTGCTCTACTTCTTGTTTTCTTCTACTTCTTCTTGTTCCCCTCCTCCTCTTCTCCTGCTCCTTCCCCTCCCCTCCCCCCCTCCGTGTTTACATTATGATCTATACCCAGGTGTTCAAGGCTCGAGCTGCCCCCCTGGTGGTCGGTGGTGGTAACGTCGTGTACCTGTTGTCAATACCGGGACGACATACCCGATGCTCTCTCTCTCTCTCTCTCTCTCTCTCTCTCTCTCTCTCTCTCCCTCCGGCCTTTTTCATCCCTACTCGATATTTCGGGGTTCCTTCTTCAGTCTGGGATTTGCCTCTGATTTTAGGATTTGGGGATTTCGGTGTTTGTGTTTTTTTGTTTTTGTTTTATTTTGTTTTGTTTTTTGTGTTTTTGTTTGTTATTTGAGTTTGTATGTTTTTTTTTTTTTTTTGGATTTCAATTTCCACGGAGGAGTAATTTTTCAGGTGTTTTATTTTTCCCAGGTGAAATTAAATCCTAGATATTATTTTCCCAACGATGAAATAAACCATGGATGTTTGTTTTTTCTTTTCTAGGAGGAACTAAACCCTGGGTGTTATATTTCCCAGGAGGATCAGAGTCAAGGGTGTTATGTATAGGATGAACTAGGTCGTGGGTATTATTTTTTTTCTAGGAGGAACTAATTCATGGGCGTTATTTTTTCCCCAGAACGAACAAATTTCTGGCTTACTTTCCTCCAGGTAAAACATAAGCCGAGATATTGTGTTTTCCCCAGGAGGAGCAAAATCTCAGTTGCTCTTTTTCCCAGGAGAAACTGAATTATGTAAACATTACGGTCCTTCACATTCTCCAATATATAGAGGATGATGGTCTACACAGGGAGTGGGTAATGGACTACACAGGGAGTGGGTAATGGACTACACAGGGAGTTGATAGAGTGTGTTACATAACGCCCTATTATCACACACACACACATTCACACTACGTTTCCATGCCTGAAAATAAATACATTTTCACGTCTCGTTATACAGAGGTCAAAGGTCAGGGGTAGGTCAAGGTCACAGGTCAGGGGTAGGCCAAAGCCACAGGTCAGGTCAGGTGTTGGAATTTTCTTGTGTTATGGTTTAAGTTTCGTTTCCCAACATTTCCATAGCATAATGTTTGCAAAGTTAATACCGCAGTGTGTTTCTTTAGTCTAATGTTAGGTTAGGTTAGGTTAGATTAGGTTAGGTTAGGTTAAGTGATATTTTATATTAATTTTATTGCGGCTAATTATTATTATTATTATTATTATTATTATTATTATTATTATTATTATTATATTTTTTATTATTGTTATTTTCGTTATTATTATTATTATTATTATTATTATTATTATCATTATCATTATCATTATTATTTTTACAAGTGGACAAGTCTCCCAAATTGGCATCACTTGCCTGGTGCTCCCTGGGTTGTGCATCTCATCCGAGGTATCCTTCCATTTCTCGATTTTTAGATGAAATAAAATTTAATTCACTTACACTCTTATAGTTACCGGATATTTTTATTTCTCACCTATATATTTTGTGGGTGTTAATCTTTTTATCAAGGAGGTATATATAAACAAACCACTAATGCATGGATTTTTGGTGGCGGCGTTCATCACAGTATTGAGCTAAGACTCCAGTGCGCTCTGATTCGGTGTCCCATTGTAAGAGAGACAATGACAGCCTTAGGGGAGGGCAAATCAGGGACCCAACACTTTAGGGGACATCAAAATTTTGCGCTTTTTTAGGAGGGATAAAGAAATAAACTTTAATTACCACTTGAAGAAAAATTAGGAACTTTTTTTTCGAACGTGGAAGTTTTTCGTCCGTATGTCATCAGTAAATTAGTTTTATATTACCTTTTGTTTTATCATATTTCACCTTAAGATTAAAGCTAACCTAACCTAACGTCAACCCAACCCAACCTAACCTAACCCAATGCTAGCAAATAGTGTTAGGGTGGTTAATCTTCAGGTGAATTAAGCTGAATTGGTAGGAAATTATTCAAGTGATTCCAACATTTTTTATATATATATTTTTTTTTTTTATAATTTATGTATTGGAGTTTAGTGTTGATTAAATATTAGCTGTGTGATGTTCTCCACTTCATATGTATACCAATAACACTGTATGTATGAACGTATAAGGGTCATATCATACAGTTTCTTCATTAAAGCGTAAAGTGAAATCTGAATCAAGAAAGTTAGAGTTGCTTGTAAGGTCATCCGATTCAAACCTCTCAAGGGTCCTCCAAATGACCCTCTTTCTTGCCCAGCTCAGGTTAGGTTAGGATAGGTCAAGTTAGGTTAGGTTAGGTCAGGGTAGGTTAGTTAATGTCGTTAGGATAATTCAGGTGTCAGGTTAGGTTAGGATAGGTTAAGTTAGGTTAGGATAGGTTAGGTCAGGGTAGGTTAGTTTATGTCGTTAGGTTAGTTCAGGTGTCAGGTTAGGTTAGGATAGGTGTAGATTAAAGAAAATAACATAGGTATCTGGTCCAAGGAAACTTACAAAATAACTCAGTGTTCCTGATTATTTACCAAATCCTAAATGAACAACGTTAAATTCCCATAGGCCTAAATAAAATCCCTGAAAGACCATAATTCTTGAAAATATTTAAGGAACAATATATTGACCTCTCACATACATGTAATTACTACCATGACTGTAATGATGATAATGATAATTATGACAATATGTATATTTATAATTATGAGAATGGTGATATGGATTATAATGATTTGATAATAAGACAAATATAATAATAATAAACAGTAATTCTGATTATTATTATTATTATTATTATTATTATTATTAGTATTATTATTATTATTATTATTATTATTATTACTGTTGTTGTTATTGTTGTTGTTATTTTTGTTGTCGTTAGAAAAATAATGATACTACACCTGTACTCTTAACTAAGGACTATTAAGTAACTTTAGTTAAAACTGGCAACGTGGTGCTGGGTGACCTCGCCCGCCAGCCTACGTCATCACTCTGACGTCACTCTTTATTGA
>CAUDMG010000415.1:2222500-2270000 GCA_958450375.1 Homarus gammarus | reverse complement strand
AATTTCACCACACACACACACACACACACACACACGCAAATTAATGATTCAGAATACGTGTTACACTTTGGCTCAGATGACGAGGCATGTCAAAGCGGAGCGGCATTATTTACCTGGGCAAAAATAGGGGAAAAAAACAAATAAAATCCCAGGAAATGTTTCTGCCCGTCTCTCTCCTGTGTTTATCCGTTTATCTGCTTGAGGGATGCTGAGAGGAGGGAAGGGGAGGAGGGGGGAGGAGGGGGGAGGAGGGGATATGGTGGGAAGTACGGGGTGTGGAAAGGAAGACGAAAAGGCGAGAGAGAGAGAGAGAAACATAAACGACAATGAAGAAGAAGAAGAAGAAGAAGAAGAAGAAGGTGGAAAGATAAGAGGGGGAAGATGGTAAAGGAGGTGTGAAGAAGTAGAAAGAAAAGTGCCCAAGGGACCCCTGGGTGGGCGATGCTACCGTCCCCCCCCCCCCGCAGGTATAACGAACGAGGAGGAGACAGAAAAGGAAATGAGATCACAGAAATACACAACAGGAGGGAAAAAAATAATAAAAAAACAAATGGAAAAATAAATCAGGACAATGGAATACTTCTTTCCCTCCCTCCATTCACAACAGGGAAAAAAATAATACTTGGCTGAAATTTTGTATGTAAAGATCTAAAATGTGGTATTTTCGTTATACACTACACTATTGAATGCATTAATATGAAGAAAAGTGTGTGTGAGTGTGTGTGTGTGTGTGTAAAATAATAGTAATGTTTTAGTCGTCATTAAGACAGACGCGTGGTAGCAGTATGGTGGAGTGAGCCGCCTTGGTTCTGAGGCTCACAGCTCCAATGATATAGTTAACCGCGTCTATTTTTTTTACTATTTCTTCTTATTCTGTTACTATTACTAATGATAATAATGACTATCAAATAATAATTATAAAAAAATAAATAAAATAAAATAAATAATAATAAGAAGAAAAAAAAAAGACGCTTATCTTGCATTTCGTTGGAGCTGTGAGCCTCAGAAACAAGGCGGCTCCCTCCACCATACTGCTACCACGCGTGTCTTAATGACGACTAAAACATTATTATATTACACACACACACACACACACACACACACACCCCTACCACCCCCCTCTCAGCACTGGACCTCCTGCTACGGGCCACAGCTGCCACTCGTCAACTTAACAACGAGAGAGTGAGTGAGTTTGGACCTGTTTACCATGCATAGGAAACCAACAACGGATAGGTGGGAGAGAAGGAGGGGGGGGGGGTGAGAGATGAAGGGGGGCGTGAGGAAGAAGAGTGCGAGGGGTGGAAAAGGAAGAAGGGGGAGAGGGGGTAAAGGGGGAATGAGGTGGGAGGACGGGAAATGGAGAGAGAGAGAGAGAGAGAGAGAGAGAGAGAGAGAGAGAGAGAGAGAGAGAGAGAGAGAGAGAGAGAGAGAGAGAGAGAGAGAGAGAGGACGCCATATTAGATGAAGACAATAATAAAATTCGAAACACTTCAGACAGATAGACAGACATCCACGACAACGAAGAAACAGAGACAGACAGGCAGACAGACGAAACCCACAGACAGAATCATTGGTACGAAATAGCAAGGTAGAAATGACAGGACGTGACAACAAGTACACAACACACACAGGGAACAATAAAGAAGTCGAGATACACCTCACGTTAGTCTCCTCACTGTGTCTTCCTCCTCTTCTTGCTGCTTCTTCTCCTCCTCCTCCTCTTCTTCCTTCACCTCCTCATCATTCTCCATCATCATCTCCTCCTCCTACACCACCACCACTTCCTCCCCCAGAAGGCAGTGGTGTGAACTTACAACACACAAACAATTTTCCTCCCTTTGACTTTTGCTCAACCAACTTTTCTTTCTTCCTCCTCCTCCTCCTCCTCCTCCATCATCATCACCACCACCTCCTCCTCCTTCACCGCCTGTTCTTCCTCTTCTTGTTCCACACCGCTTCCTCCTCCTCCTCCTTCTCCAGAACCCCGGGTAATAGTGGACTGGTGGTGTGGGCTTACAACACAACACACCAACCCAGTCTCTTACAACACTAACTGTAATTTCAATTAGTGTATTCATTCCATTAAATGCATTACGAATTACCTGTAAATGTGAGGAAATTTAATAAAACTAATAACAATAACACGCTGGGACACTTTTTAACACACTGGGACACTTTTTAACACACTGGGACACTTTTTATGCCTTAAGTTACGTCATAACATATGTAAAACTAACTATTTATTCCGTGTTAGTATATTTTCATTATATGTAATTCGCTCCAAATTATACCTTGACGAATCTCGTGTTAGACAATATGACACAACGGATGAAGGATTTTGACAACCCTACCGAGAGTACAGGAGTCATGGTGTTATTTTGTAATTCGATGATATTAATTATTAACAAGAAAGTGCGTATCGAAGGACTGATGTCTCGTTAGGGGCAGCGTGGATACAGCACACTGCAAACTAAGCCTTAGGTACACGGGGAGGTAAAGGTTGGGATTGACACAACCTTCATGTCATCAACTGCAAAATTAGGTACCAATTTCCAACTGAATGAAGTCGTGGGTGGGGGGGGGGGGGGTGAACACGAACCATCGGTCCTTATGGTGGGAAGCGAGACCTTAAACACTCAGCCACCACTACCCTATTTATCATACCAAGACGTAAAATTAAAAATAAAAAAAATTAAAATATATAATTAAAAATAAAAATCTACCAAAATTATCCTCATTAAAAGTAACTTCATCACCACAGTTCTATATTACGATTATGACATGACAAACAGACAGACAGACAGACACTCAACACTAACTCGACACAGTGGGGGATAACCTAACCAAATTGTCTTAACGAGCTTAATGTCATGCATTATTTCAGAGCTACAGCAGTGTCAAGGGTAGTTGTAATTTACATACCCCAGTACCGACTAAGTTGTTTATGCAAATTCACTACCTGTTCATATTAATTAACTCGACACAAAATGTAATAATAATAATAATAATAAAAAAAACAATGCAATTTCTTTCTTTGTGTTTTAAAGATTATACGCAGAGAGAGAGAGAGAGAGAGAGAGAGAGAGAGAGAGAGAGAGAGAGAGAGAGAGAGAGAGAGGTCAGACACATATTCAACCTTTCCCCTTCTGGCAAACTACACGGGGACGATATATATAAAACCTGGCAAGCTGTGACCGTAGAGTGCAATCAGTTCTCAACACCTCGCCAAACATAAGATAATATTTGTACAGTAACAAGAGCATCCGGGGGTGAGGGAGGAAAAGGGGGGTGAGGGAGGAAAGGGGGTGAGGGAGGAAAGGGGGTGAGGGAGGAAAGGGGGGTGAGGGAGGAAAGGGGGGTGAGGGAGGAAAGGGGGGGTGAGGGAGGTGAGGGAGAAAAGGGGGGTAAGAGAGGAAAAGGGGTGAAGGAGGAAAGGGGGGTGAGGGAAAAGGGGTGAAGGAGGAAAGAGGAGGAGGAAAAGGGAAGGAGTAGTGAGAGAGAAAGTGGGGGGGTGAGGAGGGGAAGGGGGGGGGGAGACTCGACCCCTCCTGGGAAATTACACTGACACCTCCCTTTGTCACGCCGAGGTATTCACGCAAACAAGACAAGGTGAACTAACACTGCAAGGCTTCCCCCCCCCCCCTCCCTCCCCACCCTCTCTCTCAGTGTCTTGGAGGTCACTTACTTAACACTCACTTTCCTCCAGTCTGTGTAACTTTCCTCTTTGATCTATGTCACTTTTGTCTTTGCTTGGCCCGTCATTTGAAGGAGGTGAGGGGGGAGGGAGGGAGGTGAGGGGGGAGGGAGGTGAGGGGGGAGGGAGGTGAGGGGGGAGGGAGGGAGGGAGTTGGTCTCAAATTGCTCTACTTCCTCCTCATCTTAACCCTCACCTCCTCCTACTCCTTCCATTCTCTTTTACCCACCTATTACTCCTTATTCTATCCTTCACCCCCCTCCTACTCCTTTCCCTTCCTCATCTTCCCCTTCCATCTTTTTTTTTTACCACTTCGTCCTGCCCACTTGATCGCCTTCCTTCCGTTTTGTCTCTCCTCCTCCTCCTATTTTTCAACCCCCCGCCACCCACTCCTCCACCTCCTCTTTACTCCCTAAGGGCATGGCGACCACACGACTCAGCAACTCTTGGTAAGTCGGGAGACACTGAGCCTGAGGGAGTTGTCATCGCTGTTTGGTAGTGTTTCTCATCACTGTTTGGTAGTGTTTCTCATCACTGCTTGGTAGTGTTTCTCATCACTGTTTGGTAGTGTTTCTCATCACTGTTTGGTAGTATTTCTCATCACTGTTTGGTAATGTTTCTCATATCAAACAGAATCTCACTTCACCTTGTGGTAGTGTAACTTCATCCTCAATAAGTAATGTTTCTCAAAGCTGTGAGGCCATGTTCCTCACACCTTTGGCTCTGTTTAGTGTCTCATCTGTTTTATAATTAAGTCACAGGTGCAGGTAAACTCCCCGGGCGTCTTCACCTCCTAGCTCGCTGGCTGGTTGGCTGACTCAAGATGGTATTTGCTTACTTTTACATCTTGTTGTACCCCAGAGTGCCAATATCTTCACTATGAACACGTAGTCTGTCTGTGTGTGTCTATCTGTCTGTCTGTCTGTCTGTCTCACGGTTATCGTCATCATTATTATTACTATTATCATTTTTTTGTATTATCATTGTACAAAATCACACATATTGTTAGTTAACTATTACTACACATAAACACACATACAGGGTGGGAGAGGACTCATCTGTATTCCCGGCGGCAAACTCTGGGAACTTGAGATACAGGTTTGGTAATTACTAGTCAAATTTGGAGGTTGATCAAGGAGTTGGCTGACGGGAGTTTGGAGGTGGTGGCGGCTGGCACAATTTGGGACGCGCGTGTGAGTGTTCTGGGTCATGGAGGAGGAGGAGGAGGGGGAGGAAAAGGAAGAGGAGTAGGGAGAAGAGGGAGAGGAAAATGAGGAGCAAGAGGGAGAGGAAAATAAGGAACAAGAGGAAGAAAAAGACAAAAGCAAGGAGGAGGCAGAAGAAGGAGGGGAAGGAAAAGGAGGTGTAAGATCAAGAAATTGGAGGAGGAAGAGAAGGAAGAGGAAGAGGAGAAGGGAGAGGATGAGGAGGAGGATAAGGAGGACTTACCACTTTGAAATAATGAACCCATTTAATAGTGCAACAATAAACAAACATTTTGACACACACACACACACACACACACACACACACACTACCAATCTCGAAAAACTTTTGATGGAAATTGACTAAATCCGACCCCCCCAAAAAACAGGCGGAAGAAGCAAGTTTTAAAAATGACATTACTTCCGGTTGTCGGCGCCAAATAGTTACCCGGTTATTCGGATAAAATCTATTGAGCTTTATTGGTTCCGAAAATATTAGGGAAGGTATTTATTGGAGTTGAAAGTTTTGCGTGTGTGTGTGTGTGTGTGTGTGTGTGGAGGTAATTTGCAAATATCCAATCATCATTCATAAGTTACACGTCATATTAGACTTCCCTTAATGGAAAACTCCGGTAAATTATGAATTCCACGCATCACAAAGCATTAAATGATTTATATATATATATATATATATATATATATATATATATATATAATATATATATATATATATATATATATATATATATACGCACATTTTCGCAGTCGTTATTATTCAGTGTATTACAATGGATAGTAATAATCTGTTCCGGGAATTAGTCACAACAAATTGAAGCCATCCAAGCATTATCATTTACTACACTATATGGAGAGAATAATAATAATAATAATAATAATAATAATAATAAAAATAATAACTGCTTACGTCACTCATTAACCCAGGCAACGACATGGCAGCATTACGAACAAGGTAAAGTCACTGTGTCACTAACTTGGTATATTGTTAACCTGGCCGTGTCTGTATGTCCGTACTGTACTGACAAACACCAGAGTGAATCTATTGTATCATTTAAATTTTTAGGAAGTGGATAATTATGTATGCGCTGTAAATGTGTCTTAGACCTACATACTGTATGTCCACACACACACACACACACACACACACACACACGAGTTGTAAATACCCTCCCAAGAACACCGACCTTTCATATTTGGGTCGTTGATATAAACAAAAGCTTCACATCACAAAAGAACTTGTTACAATGGCCTCTACACAGGGATATTATTTCTTAGTACTATTATTATTACTACTACTAAGGTCTGGATGGGAGGGGAGAGAGGGAAGGATGGAGAGGGGATGGGAGGGGAGGAGGGGAGGGAAAAGAGAGGGGGAGGGGTGTCTTTGAAAGAGTTGCAATTATTCTTAGATCTACAAACGGCGTCTCTAGTTTGAAGTTTACCCAGACAGGTTAGGTTAGATTAGGTTAGGTTAATTTTCACGGTACAATAGCTGACTTGCTTTTAGGACGACAAAAGTAAAAAAAAAAAAATATTTAACTGTCCTCTTTACTACAAAAGTTACAAATAAAAAAAAGCCTTACTACCATTATTACCACCAGAAAGGTCAACAAAAAGACCCTTACTACCATCACAAAGGTCAACCGAACCAATCAGCCATGCCCCCCCCCCCCCCCCCCCACAGATACAAAACATCCCGCTAATGATTCTCTCTCGCTAGGTACCAGGATTTTCGGATTTAACAAGAGGGGCGACCGAGCAATGACCAGCCAATTAAGGGCCTCTAAAAGCTCTGACCGCCAGGAATTTGTATTGACCATAGTGACTCTCTCCTCATAACGAGCCGGATTATACACGGTAGTTCTTTATCCGTAATGAAGAACATCCGGCTGAAGTTGAACTATTATAATGCGAGGTCTTTATCCGGAGTGAATAACAGCCGGGTTATATCGTAGTTCATTATCCAGAATAAAGAACATCCGGTAAAAGTTGAACCATATAACGTGATTAACAGCCGGATTATACACGTGGTATTTTATCCGGAGTAAATACCACCCAGCAACAGCTATAATAGTTCTTTATATCCGGATAATCAACAAATGGATCCACAAGAGTTTTACAGGTATTTTTCTGCTCGTAACCGGACAGGTAAATACGCATTTACCTATTACATTCTCAGAGATTTATAAGATTTTTTTCCTCCGTGTTATTCAATTTATATAAGAGTATTTGACTACCTAAAGTAACGTAACCTAACCTAACCTAACCAACCTCCCCGTGTGCCCGTGTAATAACCCCCAGGATTTAAGACTCCCCCTTACGAGGTTAATACGGCAACACTGAACACCATCCAGACAATATAGCCAGGATTATAGCCTCAATAACCCCCCCCCCCCCCACTGGTGCTAAGGAAAGCTTGGCTAGAGTCTTTCTGGTCTAAAGGAAACCAAAGGAAGAAGTCTTTTTTTTTTTTTAGGTCTTAGTTAAACACAGGATGTGGTCTTATTTTGGTGGTCTTTGGAAGCCACAAGATGTATGAGCCTCCCTCGTTAGTAAGTCGGTCTTCACTCACACCTGTTAAAGAACTTCACCTACGACCACCAAGAGTAATTCTAAGGTACATAGGACACACCCCTCAATCCCTGCCTTCCAACCTTCCTTCCTTTAATCCCTACCCACCTCTTCCTTCCCTTCCATCCACCCCTCCCTAAACTCACACAAACAAAAGGAATGAAATATCCCACCTTAAACTAACATACAAACCCACTGTCTATATTTACAAATTGAATAGACGCGACACTCGATAATCTCCTTACCACTTAAAACTTCCCTCAGGCCAAAACCCACCAAGACCGGGACCACCATTCTACACTCTATACACACAACTACACGAGAGACTAGACAAACACTGTACTGACTGGGTAATGATGTAACTCCTACAGAAATATGCCTTCGATATAGAGAGTAAATAAGGCCCGGCACTACACTCGACAGCCTTCACTTCTCCAACTGTACGGACAGGTGCTCGTATATCAGGATCGATTATAGGTTGCCCAGAGCGTGAACGAGCGTGCTATCAGGGCAGGAGGTGATGGCTCTATGGTAAGTAACAGTGTGGACATGAACTTACTTATTTACTGAAGAACTGTCTGAGAGGGGTGAGGCGAAACATACCTGTAGAAGAGAAAAATATCGTCAGTATACAATAATATTTTTTTTTTATGTATGAACAAAAGAAAAATACTCCAAACTTAAGGATCTCTTAACCTAACCTAACCTAACCTAACCATATGAAAAGTCTTAAAACTACCGTTATTCACTGATCAATATACTGTACAATTACTAATAACAAGAATGACTAAACGTTCTCTCAGTCAGTAATCCAGTAAGTCAGTCAGTCAGTTACCAGTGGTATTCATAGAGCTGACTGACTCATCACTACACTCCTACGTCGATGTTTAGATTAATTAATACCGATAAATGTTAAATTTCTCTTCAATTTAAACAACTTGATGTAAAAGCTATACATATCGATACATTAATTAATTCAATGATAATTATGCGTGTGTCATTTGGTAATAGGATAAATCACTTTAATCAGTAATTACAATGGAATACCTACGTTGATAAGTGTATATTGAGCCTGGCTGGGTCTCTGCACTACACGCTCACTATATGGCAACGTGTATGGCAACGTGTATGGCAACTGATTTAATTACTCACTGAAGTAATAAAAGTAACTCACCAAAAGCTATAAATTGGTCATATGAAGACTAGCCCCCCCCACCCCCCACCCTAGCTTATATCACCCTAAACCTAACCTAACCTGACCTAACCTAACCTAACCTCCCCTCACACAGGTAACATTAGGATTAAGGTGTGTAATAATCTGGTAAAATAACATTAGGGTGGGACCATATTTTTCAGGGGATTCCTTAAAATAAAAAAAATAAAAAAAAAATAAAAAAAAAGTTATTCCTAGCTTCTCCCAGGTACATGCACAGGTAAATAAAACAAGGGTAAACTTAAGTAAAAAAAAAAAACAAAAAAAAAAAAACACTCTTACAACTACAGGTAATACAGACCACAACGAGCATACGTGTATAAACTTTAAACAACGATAACAGGCAGTAGTACACGTCACAGGTAGCATTACACGTCACAGGTAGCATATACACGTCACAGGTAGCATCACACTTACCTAACATTACCTGGGTCTACATATTGCCTATTTTTTTTTTTTTTACCTATTTTGAAATGTTTATATATTTTGTACTGAATTATCACATTTAATAATTTATGATTAATTTGTGATTTTATTCTGTCATAAGTTTGTATGTTATAAACTTGATAAGGATGGAGGAGGGGGAGAGGAAGAGAGGAAAAGAAGGGAGATAGGGGAGGAGGAGGAGGAAGAAGAAGAAAAAGGAGGAGGAGGAAAAGAAGAGATCACACACACACACACACACACACACACACACACAGTCAACACCACGCGGCTGTAATGATGATAAAGATGATGCTAATGCTGACGGTCGCTGATAAAGAAGACAAAGAAGAAAAAAAGAGAGAAAGATAACGAGGGTGTAAAGGAGGAGGTAACAGTGGTGAAGGAAGAGGGAGGAGAGGAAGAGGAGGAGGAGGAGGAGGAGGAGGAAGACCCAACGCATGAAGACGTTGGCATGTGAGGGCCGTCTAGGAGATACGGGTCATACACAGGAATATATAACCAGCAGCACAACACCAGTCACTGCTAACAAGGTGCACCACCACCCAAGGGGGAGGGGGGGGTCAGGGGGGGAGAGGGGGAGGGGGGGTGGTCAGGGGGGGAGAGGGGGAGGGGGGGTCAGGGGGGGAGAGGGGGAGGGGGGTCAGGGGGGGAGAGGGGGAGGGGGGGTCAGGGGGGGAGGAGAAAGAGAACACAAGGGAGAGGAGGAGAAAGGGGAAGAGAGAAAAGAGGAGGGAAGTAGAGAGGAGAAAGGGGGAGGAGAGAAAGGGGGAATAAAAGCCACAGTAAAATGAACAATAACCGAGGAGATGAGAAAGAGTGGAAAGAAACAGTAATAAACGCAGGAAAGAGAAGGAAAAGCAATAAGAGGAAGAAGAGGGAGAGAAGGAGGAAGAAGAAGAGAAGAGGAGGAGAAAGAAGGGGAGACAGACAGAAAATTTAGAGGTGCGTGTAGCCATCACCTTCAAGACACTGTAGCAAGGCGTAACACAGGTATACCTCTCCCCCAGGGTGTTGCATCTCCCTGGCCCACCACCACCACTCTCTTGTGTAACTCCTCACGCCCGCCCGCCCTCCTTCCTTCCTTCCTTCTTTCCTACCTCCCCACACCCTCCCTCTCTCCCCACCATCCAAGTTACCTCTCCTACGACCTACCTCCCCACCTACCAGCCTACATGCCCTCTTACCCTACCTCCCCACCTAATAGCCTCCCCTCCCCACACCTCTCATCACCGTGTAACTCCTGTAGTAGTCATCCCTCCGTCATGACTGTCAATGTTTTGTTAGAATTAGTTGTTTTGTGTTGGCATTACGAGATAGTCCCCCCCCCCCCATTTTCAGAGTTCATCTTGGACATAATTTGTTCATTCTTAACAAAGTAAAGCTGTTGTTGTTGTTCACTGTGATAAAATGTTGCACTCGTTTAGTTTATAATTTTTAAAAAACAATAAAAATACATGGTAATACTTGTTGACCTTTTATCCAATAAAAAAACATTTGTTTATATTTATCAGATAAATATTTAATCTTACAGGAAATAAAACGTTGCCGAACTTTTTTTTAAATATTTTGTTTTACAAAAAAGTTGTTATTTTGCAAAAAAAAAAAAAAATACTACAAGCTGTTGCTCCTTTACACAGGTATTGTGAGGAAGACAAGGCAGGTCGCCCGGAGGTGTGCCTTTGTACATAAAACTTAACATTGTTTACGCCGCGACACACAGGGGTGAGCCATCACGTCTCCTGCACTCAGTAGATATTCCCTCAACATAATCCCTCACTGTCAGTAACGTACGAGGACGTGAGGTGTAGTCAGGATGGTGTCTCTATGTACTCACGATGATAACAATTAGTAGTATTTTCATATCACTTAAATTTGGTAATTATTAGTTATTACGATCAATCATACCTACGGGTATTACACTGAACCCATATACATACACCTAGGATAATTACAGTCAAAGCAAACACCTGTACCTGAACTAATTAACAGGTACGAGTGATGCAAATGAGTGATTCCAGCAACCATCCAAAGAGTGTGTAGTAAATTTTAGGTCAGGTAATTAACCCACAGAAATACAACCTCATTCCGTGTATGGAACCAGTCATGTCAAGTCTAACCACCTGTACCCACTAATTTAGATGACGACAGACAGACAGACAGACAGACAGACCAATACATAGACAGGACGGTGAGATTGCTATATTCCTCCGAGAAATTTTCAGGGTGGAGGGAAAAAATGTAGAGGAGAGAATGTGAAGATATATTCCATCAAAAGCTTTTTCTGAGAGAGAGAGAGAGAGAGAGAGAGAGAGAGAGAGAGAGAGAGAGAGAGAGAGAGAGAGAGACCAGGATAAAGAAAACTGAAAAGAGAGAATAATAAAAAAAAAAAAAAAAAACAATTCAAAACTCGTCTTCAATGTTGCATCCCCGAAGAATTTTTCCCCGCGTGAGATAAAAATGGCTGAGGCAGTCTGCTCTACACTCGGGCCAATGTACTCCTCATCTCCCACAATTTTCCCTCAATAACCACTTCATGCATACAGCGGGAGGATCAATGAACCAGTGAGGCGCCTCGGGTTCACCCCCACCTGGCACGCTCGCCTCTAAAACACACCCAAGTATTGCAAACAAAATCCAACGCTGTTTACCTTTACCAATGCAAATTTTTTAGTAGGGTGTGGGGGTGGGGTGTGGGGGTGGGGGTGGGGTGTGGGGGTGGGGTGTAAGGGTGGGGTGTGGGGGGTGGGGTGTAACATTGAAAGAAGTTTTAGTATTGGTATTTGTCATTGAGGTTGAACACACACACACACACACACACATTTGTCAATGAGGCATGCATGACCCGTATTTCTGCTCCCCGTGTCAGTGTTGGGGTGGCGGAGCGGGGCGAGGTGGGGTGGGGCAGGAGCGGGGATGGGATCAGTGCTAGTGAGGGCCAACCATCACTCCTCCACTAACTGCGAGTATCTCACACCAGAGCGTCCCCCTGTTTACCTACTGCCCTCCCCCCCCCCCCACCCTCACCTCATCCCCACACCTACTAACACAATACCCAAACTATAACCCCCACCACCACTATTCCCAACCACCAACAACCACCATTCCAACCCCCATCTTTCCACCACCACCATCCCCAAACATCTTCTACCATAATCACCACCATTACCATCCTTCCACCATTGTCACCATTACCACCACATCCCTCACCTCCAACCCCCCCCCCCAACCACTACCGCCATAATCTTCACCATTACCTCCCACACTCTCCAACATTCTACCACCACCATCTCCATCACTCCCATATTCCCTTATCCTCTACCATCCTCCAACACCTCCAAAAAATGTCACCCCTTCACCCTTCCCTCCCCCCCCCCTCCCATCAATCTCCACTCCAAGGACTTCACATTCCAATGATTCTTCTCACCCCATTCCACGTTCCAATATTTTTTCCCCTGCTATTCCTTCTTGTCACTACGATTTACCAGGGTGTACGTTGATCCGTTCCATCTATCCCTTCCCTTTCCCATCTCCAATATTCTATTCCTTCTATTCCATAATTTTAACCTCCATCTAGATGTATTATTAGGTATGTACTCTTCCTTCATCTCTTCCATCTCTCCTCCTCCTCATACTATTTCCCCCCCCCCCTTCCTTTCTCTCTCTCTCACCCTTCCACCACTCTTTATAATATTTTCCCCTCCCTCCTTCCCCTCCCCCAACATCACTGCTCCTCCTCCTCTTTTTCCTCCTCCTCTTCTCCTTCCTTCCCTTTACCCCTCATTCTACCCCCCTTTACCCCCTCCCATCACTCCTTTTCCTCCTCCCCCTACTATTCTTCCTCCCTCCTATCCCTCATTCTACCCCCCTTCACCCCCTCCCATCACTCCCATTCCCACTACTGTTTCCATCTCCCTAATTATACCAGGCTGTAATGTCTCCATCTACCTCTAACCAATAACCCCCCCCCCATCCTCTACAGCTACCTGGGAGTATAATTTATTGGACAGGTAAGGCCGGGCTCACCTGTTTAAAAGATGTATCGTCGCTGTACGTAATATTTTAGCCACGTTTTAAATTTCACGAGACATTTACGTACACACGAGTATAAGAGATGTCATGTAAAATACGCCAAAACACACACACACACACACACACACACACACACACACCTAAGACATGTGTACACTAAATCTGAGGCCAATACATACATACCATACCTGATCCACATTAAAACCCAATTATTGCGTTTTTATGTTTGAATAAAATGTTTAAAAAAATAAATTAAAAAAAAATAAAATAGACTATGGTGACCCGAAGGAAATATACAGTTCAGGATCAGTTAAAAGGTTGAGTAAATTCTCACAAATGAAAACAAAAGGATTTTCCTCCCCGTGTTGTGTGGTGGTTGTCCTTCAGCACTCTCCCCAACCTTCTACCACCACCATTACCACCACAATCCTCACCCTCTACCACCACCACCACCACCACAATCCTAACCCTCAACCAGCAGTAGGAGCAGCAGCAGTGGTGGTAGTGTGGTAGTAGTAGAGGGGAAGAGGGTGCAGGTGTACAAGGCAGGAATGTGTTGGTACAGCGGTAATATACGTCCACTCTTAGCAAATATCCTTCCTAGTCTCCCCTTGTCACCCCCTCCTTCCCTCACCTACCCCGATCCAACCAACCCACACACCTTACTGCTAACCCACACCTATCCAACCAACCCACACACCCCCACCGCAGCATCTTTTACTCCCCCAGTGTCACCAAGCACCGTCACCTCACCATTGGTCCTTGTTCTACCACTGTCTAAGAAATAATATATATAATGTACCTGTGTGTTCCTCGTTACCATCCTAATCACCTAGTTCTATTAATTTATACTCCATCCACATCAACAGGACGATAACAACAGCCGGTTTATGTTAATTTATCCCAGGTTATTTAGTCAGTCGTTGACCCTGGGATGGTCACAGGTCAACTGAGGTCATGTTACTGGTTTATATCTGTCTTTTAAATACCTCCTCCTCTCCTATCGTCCTTCTCTCCCTCACCCCCTATCCTCTCTCCCTCACCCCCTACCCTCACTTCGTACCCTCTCTCCCTCACTCCCCAGGAACATTACCTCACCGCTCAGGGTCGTTCACACCACTGAGCTTGAATAACTTACCTTCCATTTCAAGTTGTGTTTCGATAGAGTGAAGCGGTGGGCAGTAAAACAGAGTCATGTATCTCTCCCTCATAACACCATCTGTACCGCTGTAAGTCGTGGTAATATTGACTTGTAACCCGTGAGGTGAAGGTTAAGAGGCTAGTTGTCTTCCTGCCACCCAACCTCCACCCATATCTTTCTCACCACCACACACACCCTTTCTCACCACCACCCTCACCCAACCTCACCACTTCCCACACACCTCATCTGTCCATCACCCACACAGGTCATCCAACGACAAAATTACCTCAGAAGTAACTACCAATCTCATGACGTTACAACTTTAGAAGTCTTGCGAATATGTGCCACTTTGGCTAACATTGCCGCCCTAGTCTACATTGCCACTCTAGGTCACACCGTCTGCGACCTTCAACTCGTCAGCTCTAGCGCCCCCCCTTCCCCTCCCCAATGGATTATGCAAGACGAAGGAGGTTCTCCCTAAAGCAGTCTGTGAAGGCTGGTGGTGACGACTAAGATGGCCTTGGGTCGAAGGGTCTAAGACGAGAGAGAGAGAGAGAGAGAGAGAGAGAGAGAGAGAGAGAGAGAGAGAGAGAGAGAGAGACGTGTAAATCCTCGGTCAGTAGTGGTAAAAGAGTGGAGAGAGCGGCTCACATTTTAATAGACTGCAGGGGCATGATGTTCTCCCTCCGTTAGTTGTGAAAATATTTACACAAGACAACGCATCATCGTCTGCCGAGGACAGGAGGAGCATGTTTTCATTCAGTCAGCCTTGAAAATTTATAGACGGCGTATCAAGACCAGCGAAGAGGGGGAGGATGAGGATGAGCATGCCCCCCCTCTCCGTCCTCTCCTTCAGTAGTGAGGATGAGCATGCCCCCCCTCTCCGTCCTCTCCTTCAGTAGTGAGGATGAGCATGCCCCCCTCTCCGTCCTCTCCTTCAGTAGTGAGGATGAGCATGCCTCCCCTCTCCGTCCTCTCCTTCAGTAGTGAGGATGAGCATGCCCCCCTCTCCGTCCTCTCCTTCAGTAGTGAGGATGAGCATGCCTCCCTCTCCGTCCTCTCCTTCAGTAGTGAGGATGAGCATGCCCCCCTCTCCGTCCTCTCCTTCAGTAGTGAGGATGAGCATGCCCCCCTCTCCGTCCTCTCCTTCAGTAGTGAGGATGAGCATGCCCCCCCCTCTCCGTCCTCTCCGTCAGAAGTGAGAATGAGAACGTCCCCTTCTGCGCCAGTAGTGAGAATGAGGACGTTCCCCTCCGTCAGTAGTGAAGGTTCAGGGAGGCTGGCCGTGGCTGTCACTCCCACTGCGGGGAATCGAATCTCGACCGGTGCGCCGAACACACAATGAAATGACGCGCCTGGCTGACTCCCTTTGACGGGAAAATTGCACGAAAAGAGATTGGATCCACAGCGCTAAAACACATAAACAAAAACTGATTCTTCATTTCCCAGTCGATCTATCCGAAACAGCTGAGTAGACCGGGTAAAATATATTAAGTATTCCGAGAAACAGACAGACATATCAACGAAGCTCACATGCATGGGTGGATGGGTGGTGACGGGTCGAGCAGTGATGGCCTGTGTTAACAATATGGTTTGACCGTCAGAGAAAAGCTGTTGATTGTGAAGATGGCGCTTACTGTTATGTACGTGTGTGTGTGGGTGTGTGTGAAGTGAGTGAGAGGGAGTAAAAAAAAAAAAAAAAACAGGAAAAAAGTGCGAGAGAGAGATGTACTATGTCCCTGTCTGTCTGTCTGTCCGGTGAGAAGAAGAGAAGGCGTGAGGAAGAGAATACGGCAAATAAAGATAACGTAGGGAGAGAGAGAGAGAGAGAGAGAGAGAGAGAGAGAGAGAGAGAGAGAGAGAGAGAGAGAGAGAGAGAGAGAGAGAGAGAGTTGGATTATCAGTGTGTGTGTGTGTACAAAACCTCAGCATACAACACTCACAGTACTCCTATTACAAAACATACAACAGATATACACCATCAACACAACTAAGGTCCCTCATACACCCCCCCCCCCAACACACTACTTACATCATACCCTTGATCAATACACACAGCCATAATTAAAATTCAATTTGTATAATGACTGTAGAGCATTATAATCAACTTGTATGGAAATTGAAGAGCAGAGCATCATAGAGATTTCTATTTTAGTGGCTATATATCAAGTCTATTTTAGTAGCTAGATATATCTATATAAAGTCTATTTCAAGCTATAAACCTCATTTTCCTCATTTAAATCGTATATTAAACCTTAAATAATGAGCTTCAAGTTATAATTTTTGTTTTTATAATTATCAAATAACATAATCGTTAATTTTGTATATTATATAAAGGAGTTAAATACCAATTAGTTGTGGTTAATATTTTTTAATGGTGTTTTTAATAGTGATTGTGGTGAAAAAATAATATATTGGGTCGATATTATAATGTTTCATATAGCTTCTGTATATCGGACAAAAATAATAACAATAGTAATAACAACAATAACAAAAACACAAATAACAACAACAATAACAAAAGGAATAACCAAAATAACACAACTCATCATAAAAAAAAAAATTAAACCAACTCCGAATTCCCGTACACAAACCACCACCAAAAATAAACCAAGGTAAATACTCCTCTCCTCTCCTCTCCTCTCCCTCTCTCCTCTCCTCTCCTCTCACTCTCTCCTCTCCTCTCCTCTCCTCTCCTCGCTCATTAAACAGACTGACCAGCCGGCGTGAAGAAAACAAAAAATGAAGACAGAATAAGACTAGAAAATAGGTTTGGTTTGGTTAGGTTAGGTTAGGTCAGGTTAGGTTAGGTTAGGTTGGGCCGGGAGAAGACGATGCAAATTAGGAAAAATAATTAAGGCCAACCACCTAACCTAACCTGACCTGAGCTGACCTAATCTACCCTAACCTAATTGTGAATATGGTCGTAACAGAACTTCTCTTAGTAATTATCGCTGCTGGAAAAGTCGAGTTACGTTAAATTTTTTTTTATTTATTTTTGTTGTATATAATGTTGACGATGGTGGTGGTAGTGGTGGTGGTGTTGTTGTTGGTGGTGGTGATGATGAAGGCGGTGATGGTGTTTGTGGTGGTGATGGTGGCAATAGTGTTTGTGGTGGTGATGGTGGCAATAGTGTTTGTGGTGGTGATGGTGGCAATAGTGTTTGTGGCGGTGATGGTGACAATAGTGTTTGTGGTGGTGATGGTGACAATAGTGTTTGTGGTGGTGATGGTGACAATAGTGTTTGTGGTGGTGATGGTGACAATAGTGTTTGTGGTGGTGATGGTGATGAATCTGAGGGCGTTAAATGCATAGGAAGACACTGTTTGTACGCAGTATGAAATATGTATTTTACTTTTGTGGAAGGCGTATTACACAAATGGAAGGCGTATTACACATGTGCAAGGCGTATTACACATGTGCAAGGCGTATTACACAAATGGAAGGCGTATTACACATGTGCAAGGCGTATTACACATGTGCAAGGCGTATTACACATGTGCAAGGCGTATTACACATGTGGAATGAAAGAAGAAAAAAGGACATCTATACCTATGACCTCTTGACCTATGACCTCTCCACCTATGGCCTCTTGACTTATGATACTGACCTTCGACCTCTACTCAGATCTCCAGGGTATTACATCCAGCACACCATCACACGGGGATTAATTATCAGTACTCACGCCCACGAATAGTCATACCTACGCCCACGAAGGTTAATTATCAGTACCTACGCCCACGAAGGTTAATTATCAGTACCGACGCCCACGAAGGTTAATTATTAGTACCTACGCCCACGAAGGTTAATTATCAGTACCTACGCCCACGAAGGTTAATTATCAGTACCTACGCCCACGAAGGTTAATTATCAATACCTACGCCCACGAAACGTTAATTATCAGTACTTACGCCCACGAAGGTTAATTATCAGTACCTACGCCCACGAATGTTAATTATCAGTACCTACGCACACGAAGGTTAATTATCAGTACCTACGCCCACGAAGGTTAATTATTAGTACCTACGCCCACGAAGGTTAATTATCAGTACCTACGCCCATGAAGGTTAATTATCAATACCTACGCCCACGAAACGTTAATCATCAGTACCTACGCCCACGAAGGTTAATTATCAGTACCTACGCCCACGAAGGTTAATTATCAGTACCTACGCCCACGAAGGTTAATTATCAGTACCTACGCCCACGAATGTTAATTATCAGTACCTACGCCCACGAAAAATCAGTACCTACGCCCACGAAGGTTATCACCACCTACGCCCACGACTACCATCCATCAGCGTAGGTAACAGTGTAACTAATCCACCTTTCCTGACGTTAACCCCCCCCCCCCCCCTCGTGAATCAATATCTTAAAGGGATCAAGCACAACAAACTGTGTAGGTTCAGACCACGACCTGATGTGAGAGAACCTAGGTGGGCTGGTGGGTGGGTGGGTTGGCGAGTGGGTTGGCGAGTCAGTGAGTGGGATTTTTGTTTATTCTTGTTATGTTTACTCACGGATATGAGAGAGAGAGAGAGAGAGAGAGAGAGAGAGAGAGAGAGAGAGAGAGAGAGAGATGTAAATTAATAACGAAATAAAAACAAAAGTTACACACACAAAGTCAACCCACCTAAACCTAACCTAACCTAACCTGACCTAACCGGGCGCTCAGTGTACAGTATTAACCAGAAAAACAACAACACATCAGGATACCTTCAGTATTGACATCAAGAGTCGTAATTACCTTGCACACTGTAGCCAGAACCATAATCTCAACTCGGGAAAACTCAGGATACAGTATAACCAGAATAACCAACACATCAGGATACCCTCAGTGTATATTAAAATCCTGGTTACTAGTACAGTATAACCAGAAACAAAATATCAGACAGCAAAACACACTGTACCCTCAGTATACAATGAATGACGTTGACTATGTATACAGTATACTTCAAAACACAACATCCAAAACAGTATAACTAGACATACACCACACAAGCAGTATACTATAGTTAAGGCGTAATTGAAGTTGAAATATATTATGGTCAGAAATATACTGAACTGGAAGGTGAAATATGCAAAATATATCACACATCAAACGGCCAGCTCTCATAATGCAAGGTCTTGGTATTCCGAGGGTCGTTAACGCCTTATCAATCATGTAGTAATGTTTCCAAGGTCCCCGTCACAACCACCACTACGGCACGTCACCACATCACCAGGGTACGTCACCACATCACCAGGGCACGTCACCACATCACCAGGGCACGTCACACATTACCATCACCACGTCACCCATCATCAAGACGAAGGAATAAAACCGTTTAGTCAATAACAACAACAATACAATAATAATAATAATAATAATAATAATAATAATAATAATAATAAAATAACAATAAAAATAATAATATCCAAGACACATCAACTAAAACCGATTTTCAAGGTAATTTCAACTCTATTCTCTCCCCTCTCTAAACAACCCTTCCAAAGTGTAACAACCAACACTTTACTGCCACTTCCAAATAACCGCTTCAGTTCACCCACTAATAAAAACCCATTCCGATTCTTCCATGAGTTTATCCCCCTCTGAACACCTTGGGCTGGGCTGAAATGTTTAGTCATCTCTTCCATAAAGTTAAAATACGGTAAAATACTTCCCACCTGAGCCTAATGAGCTACCTGGCTGGATCTCAAGGTGTGTGTGAGTTGATACTGATTAGGTTGGGAAGCAATAAATCTTACGTTAACTTTATCCCGTCTCGTTTCTCCACACTCCAACATCACCACTACAACACGGTGTATTTATCGCCTTTATATCGCCAATGTATGAATTAGTACTAAATCTCTAATGTACATATATAATAGCTATTGTATAATGAATCTATCTACAATATTACCCCGTTTCAGTAATGCCAAGTTGGGTAGTGGGTGTACAATTTGTGTTACTTATCTACAGTATATACTCGCTCTAGCTCACTCCAGCAGGGTCCCCATTACAAGAGTATCTGGTAACTGTGTAGTGTGGCGGTGGTGGTGGTGGTGGTGGTAGCGGCGTCCGGACAGCCCTTGACATTCAACATTACCTCAGAGCTGTGTGGTGGAAAGGTTATACACTCCCTCCTATAGGGGTCTCACACTCACACACACACACACTCACACTACAACACACTCTGGGGTCACTTGTTTCACACCCCTCCTCCCCTCCACACACTCACACAACCACTCCATCCATCAAACACACTCACTACTACTACTACTACTACTACTACTATCGTGAGGTACTGTATGTCTGCACCGTACAGTGATCAATAAACTGCCTTCCTTCACCACAAGAGGGAAAAAATAACATTACACGAGTGACAAATACAACACCGGGTTTGGTCTTATTTGGTAGTGATCGTCAAACAGCTGGAGCTACTGTATTACGCAGAGAGGAGGCAAGGACTTTTCTGGGCAAGTTGGCCGAGACCTTTTCTATCTAGCCAGGGAGGGAAGGAAAAAAGGGGCAGAAGAGGAGGGTAGGGAAGGAGGAAGGTAAGACAAGGGGGAATAGAGATGGAGAGAAGAAGGGAATTAAGGGAGAAGGAAGGGGAAAAGGAAAGGGGAAAAAGGGAGGCTGATATTAAGGGAGGTAGACGAGAGGGAGGAAGGGAGGAATGGAAGAAAGAAGGGAGATAGGAAGGGAGAAAAGGGTAGGTGACGAGGCAGTAAGGGCTCTGACAGAGGTATAGGGGGAGGGACAAAACCAGCCAGGGAGGGGGGCCGCCCACAAATGTCAAAACTGTCAGAGGCGGACACAGGTGGATGAGACACACACACACACACACACACACACAGGTAACACAACACTGCCACCTGACACACATACACACACACAACGGGGAGAGGGGTTATGTAGAATAAGTACACATATACTCACATACATTAATCGTCCACGTACACACACACAAACCACCTAATCACTCAACAACACACGCACACACAAACACACACACACACACACACCCATCCACTCACCAACATAAACACACACTAATATCTCAAATCTCTCCAAACAAACACCTCCTCCATTACATAACCAAGCACAAACACTTCCTCCCACATGCAAACTGCCAAGCACTTTTCTCCCTCCCTCCCTCCCTACCCTTTCCTACCTCCCTACCTTCCTCCTCCCTCCCTACCTTCCTCCTACCTCCCTCCTCCCTCCCTCCCTTCCTCCTCCCTCCTACCTCTCTCCTCCTACCTCCCTCCTCCCTCCCTACCTTCCTCTTACCTCCCTTCCTCCTACCTCTCTCCTCCTCCTCCCTCCCTACCTTCCTCCTACCTCCCTCCTCCTCCTCCCTTCACAAGAACAAAAACTTTTGATACAAGTCTTCCGTCATTTCGCCTCGAGGGTTTGAGAAGCAAAGTGCATTAGAGACATTAACTGCTCTCTCTCTCTCTCTCTCTGTTTCTGTGTATGTCTGTCTGCTCTCTCTCTCTCTCTCTCTCTCTCTCTCTCTCTCTCTCTTCTGCGTCTGTCTATGTCTCTCTTCCTTTCCTCTCTCTCTGTGTCTCTGTCTCTCACTCTCTCTTACCCAAATTAAGCGGCTGTAGGTAACATCTCGGCAATGGTGAGTAATGGGAAAACTTTGTGTTAATATTTCATTGCCACGTAATGAAGAAATTTGGCTCCCAGTCACTTACTTACCTTCATACAGTGTGTGTGTGAACTGTTATAGAGCCCCCACTTAACTTAACCTAACCTTCAATACCTGGTACGAGTTCGATAATTGGGTTAGATTAGATTGAAACGAAGAGATTAATTATCTTTCAGGTAATACCTATAATTAAAGGTAATTATAACAACGCGCCTTTTGGATTCATGGCATTAAGCCCCCCCCCCCCCTCTCTCGCCCTCCTCCCCCCCTTTAGTTACTTAACCTGGGGGGGGGGGAGGTCGGGGATACATCGCGTGTTCGACTTCAAGGGAATGTATACAGGCGCCGTCTAGTTTATAGGTGGGTTCCTGTTTGAAAATCCATGAGAGTGCGTGCGTACATATGAGTGAGTGAGTGAGTGAGTGAGAGTGTGTGTGTGTGTGTGTAGTTAACGGTGTGCGTGTGTAGGAATTGGTGTGCGTGCATGTAGGTCGGCGTCTGAATGTGTATGTCAGTCGGTGCGTGTGTGTGTGTGTGTATGCGCACGAGAGAGAGAGAGAGAGAGAGAGAGAGAGAGAGAGAGAGAGAGAGAGAGAGAGGCCAGCCAGCACTGATCTAAATGGACTGCCAGGAAATTAGACCAAGGGGAGACGGAATTATCTCAATAAAACTCGAAATACTAATGAGAAACAGAATGAGGAGGAGAAGGAGAAGGAAGAGCGCGAAGAGGAGGAGAAGTGAGAAGAGGAGGAGGAGAGGAAGAAGTGAGAGGAAGAAGAGGAGAAAAGTGAAAGGAAGAGGAATAAACACAACAATAAGAGAAGAACCCCACCACAACCACCAGACAGACAGACAGAGACAGACAGACAGACAGACAGACAGAAAGACGCTTACTACAACCCTCTACACTGTCTGGAGGTAAATAAAAGAAACGAAAGTGGAATAAGGCATAAAGCAAAATAACACATACATACGAAAATGAATAACTAGAACAGAAAACAAAAGGTAAAGTAAAGGTACAAAAAAAAATCTTAAATAACGTACAGAAGAGAAGAAGAAACGAAAGAAACGACTATACATAAATGATAATAAAAGTGGGATAAATAGAATGCGATAAATGAGGGTAGAGAGAGAGAGAGAGAGAGTTGAATGGTGTATGTGTGTGTGTGTAAATATGAACAGCATAGAGAAGGTGATGTTGGTGTTGTTTGATAATACCCAAGGGGAAGAGGAAGGGAAGGAGGAAGAGGAAGGGAAGGAAAGAGGAGGAAGAATAAAAATGAGAAGTAAAAAAAAAGAGTAAAAAGGGAGAAGTGGAGATGGAAGGAAGAAGAGGAAGAAGAGAAGGAAAAGAAAGAGGAGGATAAGGAGGAGGAACTGGAAATAAGAGAAGAACAACAATAATAATAATAATAAATAATAAATAAAAAAAAAAGTAACAAAAAAGAAAGACTTAAGCCATTTAGCCGACCACCATCACCTCCCGCCAGCACCCCCTTCCCCCTACCACCACCTCCTCTGCCCCCCCACCTCCTCTCACCAAACAAATTCAACTAATATATCAAGATTATTTTCTCGTTATCTCCTCTTAATCACAGTCACATCTTCCGCCTTTTACGACAACATTAAAACTTGAGGGAGGTGAAGTGAGGAAAATTTCACTCACTTTTTCCTCCCCTCCACAAAGTTTGGGGGTGGGGGAGGAGGAGGAGATAAAAGAGGGGGTAGAAAGAGAGAGAGAGTGGAGATAGGGAGGGAAGGGAGAGAGAAGGGAGGGGAGAGAGGAGGGGGAAGGGAGAGACAGGGGGGAGGGGAGATATTTTTACTCCCCCCCCCCCATGGTTCCTCCCCTGTGGCTCCGCTGGCTCACACAAATAAAAGATGCGTAGAGGAAGGGGGTGTGTGGGGTGTGTGTGGGGGTGTGTGGGGTGTGTGTGGAGGTGTGTGGGGGTGTGTGGAGGTGTGTGGGGGGTGTGTGGGGTGTGTGGAGGTGTGTGGGGGGTGTGTGGGGTGTGTGGAGGTGTGTGGGGGTGTGTGGGCTGTGTGTGGGGGTGTGTGTGTGTGGGGGGGGGTGTGTGGGGTGTGTGTGGGGGGTGTGTGTGGGGGGTGTGGGGGTGTGTGGGGTGTGTGTGGGGGTGTGTGGGGGGTGTGTGTGGGGTGTGTGGGGTGTGTGGGGTGTGTGTGGAGGTGTGTGGGGTGTGTGGGGTGTGGGGTGTGTGTGGAGGTGTGTGGGGTGTGTGTGGGGTATGTGGGGTGTGTGTGGGGGTGTGTGGAGGTGTGTGGGGGTGAGTGGGGGTGTGTGTGGGGGTGTGTGGAGGTGTGTGGGGTGTGTGGAGGTGTGTGTGGGGTGTGTGTGGAGGTGTGTGGGGGTGTGTGGGGTGTGTGGGTGTGTGTGGGGGTGTGTGGGGTGTGTGTGGAGGTGTGAAAAGTTGCAAGAAGAGGAAGAGTGGTTAGGATGAATGGGGAGGGAGGTGAAGGAGGAGGAGGAGGAGGAGGAGAGAAGAATGGGGAAGGAGATAGAGAAGGAAGAGAAGGAAGTGGTTACGATGAATGGGGAATAGGTGGAAGAAGAGGAGGGGGAGTAGAGTTAAGAATGGGAGGAGGAGGAGGAGGAGGAGGAGGAAGCGGAATATCGAAAAAAAGGAAAGTAGGGAAAAAGGAGACGAGGAGGTAGAGGAAGAAACAAATGGAAAAAAATTAGTAAAAAATTCCCACTAAACCGAAGAAAAATCCCCATAAATAATAACATCCCAATATTCCTTTGACCTCCATGAACGTCCAGAGAATGTTGTCCGCCACAGTACACGTCTCTTGTATAACGAACCCAATAACAACACAACAAAGGCATAACTTTAGAGGTTTTAAACGGGATTAATTCGTGTATTAAAATGACTGACCTCTCTCTCTCTCTCTCTCTCTCTCTCTCTCTCTCTCTCTCCACCACCTTTTTACCTCTCACCTCTTCTCCCTATCTCTCACTTTATCGTTCTATCTCTCACCTGACCCCCATCTCACCTCACCTTCACATCTCTCACCTCTTCTCCTTCTCACCTCACTTATCTCTCACTTCACCTCCCTATCTCTCATCTCTCCACAAAATACAGAATAACTCCACCAACAAAAATCAAGACTTTTCAAACGTCACTTCTCACATTCAGAGAAACAATAAAATCCGAACCTTTAACCTGAAGCCACAACACTACCAGACACCATACCCATTAACACCATTAACAACCATTACTATCAAAGTTCACGACCATTAACTCTCCCCCTTAATAGTCTGTGTGTTTGTAATGAAAAGTTTGAGAATATTAAATGAACCATGAGTAAGGTGTTGTAAGCCCCCCCCACCACCCACACACAATAACCATAAGTATCACCCACATTAAATTCTAACTTAGTGATTATTGTCCGAAACTGTATTAACGTGTGTGTGTTTGTGTGTGTGTGTGTGTGTGTGGTATTCTATATGACATACAGACATAATGGTAGTGGTATATATGTAAATGTGTGTATATTAAGCCCACAGTTTTATCATTTATTTTACGGTGTTTTTTTGGAGGGGAGAGGGGGGGAGGGGGGGGTAATGACTGACTGGGTGTTGATATTGTATGAGGGACACACACACACACGCACGAACTGGGTTACAGACAGACAGACAGACAGACAGACAGACTGAAGAACATACAAAATGGTGAAATAAAACTGTATGCTTGTCCAGTAAGTGTGTATATCAAGCGTTAAAGTACGATAACTCATTCATTCAATATACAGTTTGTCTCACTACGAACTGCCAACATCATAGAAGAACCGAGTGTGATAATGAATCTATTTTACATTACATAACACACAACGGCAAGCAATCAAAAAAATAAACTTATACAACAATTCATTACAGTTGAGTTTATCATCGTGGGCATATAAAGAAAAAACACATTAGGCACACATATATATTTTACAAGCACCGGTCTGTTTATCATGAGGCAGTATAATAAAACTACCACTGCATGAAGCAAGCAAGCAAGCAAGCAAGCGCACACACACACACACACACACACACACACACACACAATGAAGTAACCAGACCAAGTGTAATTATCCGCCAGCAGTGTAATAATAAATTCATTTAACATATATTTATTTAAACTGCATGACTTGACTTTAAATCAAGCACACACACAGACAAATGAAGTTACAGGTACACGTGTGTTTAGCGAGCCGGGGAATAATAATTAATTCCTATTTACTTAATATACACATATTGTCGACTAAATCTGTGTATTACTCCCAGCAAACTCGAGAGCCGGATATACAAATACGAGAGCCGGATGTATAAGGACAAAAGCCGGAGCTACAAAAACACGGCGAAGAGACGTTATTTATCTGTTGTTGCTTTAAGTTCCTAATTGACAAAGCTAAAAAGACAATTACAGACACGTGGTTTCATCTATTATATACTAACATCATTATCTGCTATGGAACTCGTGAAAATAATATTATCATCCCCAACAGACAAACTATGCGACGTTTCCAATACAATCACTGTCAAGATACCAACACGCACAGAGAGTGGAGATACAAGCACAGGGCGTGAAGTAAGTTACCGTCACACACAGACCGTGACCTCACAAGCACCGTGGGCGTTTATCAAGCAGCAGCGGCAGGAGTATGATAAGGCAGACGAGGAAACAAGACATTTTTCACCTGCTCAGGGATGGTATCTTAGTGTCTGGGTGTTTCCTGACGAGGTGCAAGTGTTCCTGCAGGAGGTCACACCACCACAAGTGTTCCTTCAGGAGGTCACACCACCACAAGTGATAGGTTAGGTCAGGTTAGGGAGTACACCTAACATCACAACCATATTAACATGAAGCAACTGCCCAATATTCTCAGGTGTTATAATATACCTGTACTATTTTTTGCACCTTTGGTAGTAATTGTTTTGTTGATATTGATACCCGTTTCTCCTCCTCCTCATTATATACATTCAATCGGTGACAATTTAGTCCATTATAGACGAATCATTTATTCATCAGTACAACAAATGGCGTGAGAGAGGGACCCCCCCCCCCCCCCTCCACAGAGTCTCGTACTCCCAGATGGGATGACACAAAATAACGTCAAATTAGCGAGGTTTAACCCCGGGATCCGACCAGAGCCGGGGATAATAACGACCCACGAAGAAAACGATGAAGACAGATGGCGCAAAAACGACCTGGCGCCGCGCTGGGTTGGCTGGGTTGGTGGGTGGGATGGTGGATTGGCGGGCTGGTGGAAGAGTGTGGAATGGTGGGCTGGTGGGTTGGTGAGTAGGAGCGTGTGTGTGGATGGGTGGATGGAAGAATAGGGAGGGGGAGGAAGAGTGGTTTGGATGGATAGGTAGATGGATAGGGAGATGAAGGGTGGGCGGTGGGCTCAGGCAGAGAAGGAGAAAGGGGGAAAAGGAGATGAAGAGAAGCTGGGGAGAAGGAGTGAGATAGGGGGAAGGAGAGAGACAGAGAGAGAATGAGAGAAGACAGAAGTGGAAGAAAGTAAAAGAACTGAACAAAAGCGGATAAACGAATAAAGAGAGAGAGAGAGAGAGATAGTGAGTTGAAGATGTAGGCAGAAAAATTGGATTATTATTAGTTGTTAAAAGGAGAAAAAAAGTGAGGAAAGAGAAGAGAGTGAGAGAAGAAAAAGAGAATACGTGAGCAAATAGCGTAATTGAGAGAGAGAGAGAGAGAGAGAGAGAGAGAGAGAGAGAGAGAGAGAGAGAGAGAGAGAGAGAGCGAGCTCATGTGTGTGAAAGAATAAATCGAGCGTTCACGTGTATAAGAGAGAGAGAGAGAGAGAGAGAGAGAGAGAGAGAGAGAGAGAGAGAGAGCTAGTCAATGTTTGTGCGTATCATCCATGGGCTAATGTAAACAAAATCATCTGTTACGCACACACCTGTCCAGCTTTCCATGAATACGCCAATAACGTTAATGTCAAACGTCCGTCCCCCCGCCAATTTTTTTTTTCAACAAACGCGCCGAGAAATTTCCCGGGAAACCATAAAGCTGTTTGTCATTTACAGTAAACGCGCCAAAAACTTTCGGTAACCTTACGCTAAAACTTGGTTAAACGCACCTAAACATCCATCATTAACCACTACATCACTATATCCTGTATCTTCGGTAACATATATAACTAACACGATATAGGAGAGGTTAATGTCTAAGGTTAAGGCCGGCTCTAACCTCCAGAGTTAAAGGCAGCGAGCGACTCGGTGCCCTAGACTGATAAAACTAAATGAATGAGCAAAGTCTCGCCCCATTCCCACTCAGGTGCGGGTCCTTGAGAGAAAGAAATGACCTTACAAGTCCAAGAGTAAAACAAAAATTAACACCTAGGGACTCTTGAGATAAATGTACTCGTCACCACCATTAGAGTACATTACATCACCACACTACCACAACACCACTACACTATATCATCACCATAGCACCACCATATGATTATCTTATTACCGGCCATATAGTGTCACCATCATAGTGTTCATCACCATATCAGGACTACAGAGCATGTGGGGGTTTGGTTAAGTGATAGTCAGTTCAACCAAGCTGTCAATAAGCTTACCAGAGACTAATGGCACTGTAAGCTGATACAAAATCTGGTGTATTATATAGCAAGCAATTCATGGGGGTAATATTAAGCTGACGAGTAACACACACACACACACACACACACACACACACACACACACACACACACACATCAAAAAAAACCCAGCTACTATGACGTTAACTAACAAAACCCAAATTAAATATAACACACCAAAGAACAACTTAACCTTTGACCTTGATAGTCGACATACTCCCCCGCCCCTCCCCCCCCCCCAAAAAAAAATATACACTAATTTTTTTCGTGGAACTTGGTCATCATCCAACCTGGACTCCAAAAACGTTTTATTAAAAGCCACTAACCCGTGTCCAGAGATATTTTGTTGACATGTACACTCATATACACCAAAGCGAAACCAATACCCCCTCTTTTTTGCACTACTGTCAGCAAATTCATTTCATTAATCTGAGAAATATTAATTCATAAACACACACACACACACACACACACAGGTAATACCCGTAATGACTTGAAAATGACATCAACAACACATACATTAATTAGACAGACAGGTACAGGTAAGGATTCAGGTAGTACCAAGGTAGAGATTTTTAATTGGCAATAATAGTTATGTAGATTCTGTCTGGCTGGAACGAGACAGACAGTACCTAGACTGGTGTGACAGGTGAGCGGAGGACAGGTGAGCGGAGGTAAGGGTAGAGTAGGAGTAATGCTAAGTATATTACAGTAACACACACACACACACACACACACACACACACACACACACACCTCATAATGCATCACCACCGCGTTTGAGCAGCATCAGTTAAGGAGTTCCTGAGGTGTAAATAAATACTAGCAATTAAGTTGAGAAGTTATTTGTTTGTTTATTTGTTGTTCTTGAAATGTTGTTTTTTTTTTGGGGGGGGGGGGAAGTGGGGGGGAGGTGGGGGGGGGGGAGGTGGGTGGTGAGTAGTGAGGTGTGGTGAGACATTTTCTGTTTGTCTGACCTGTGTGTGTCTGTCTGTGTGTGTCTGTGTGTGTCTGTATGTGTGTGTCTGTCTGTGTGTGTCTGTGTGTGTGTGTCTGTGTGTGTCTGTCTGTGTGTGTCTGTCATGTCAATCTTTATTCACATCTTTGATCCATTACCTCCCCTCTCATCCTCCATCTTCCTTTCCTCGCATCCTTCTCCCCCTCTCACCCTTCTCCCTCTTCAATATCCTTTTCTCTTTCTAATCCTTCACTCCCTTCGTCCACCTCTCCTCTTCCCTTCCACCACAACCACTCCTTCCTTCCTTCCTCCTCTTAATCCCTCACTGTCTCTTTTATCCCCTCCCTCTTTCCCTACCTTTCTGACTCTTCTGCTTTTCATATATTTTTTTCCCCACTTTTATTCCTCCTCTCCCCCTTCCCTTTGTTCCTACGCTTTCTTTCCGGTGTCTCTCTTTCCTCCTTCTAGTCTTCTCTCTCTCTCTCTCTCTCTCTCTCTCTCTCTCTCTCTCTCTCTCTCTCTCTCTCTCTCTCCTTTCACTTTTAATTCCTTTAACCACGTTGCCCTCCTCCTTCCTTCCACCATATTTCCTTCCCTCCTTCCCCTCATACAATTCCCTTCAATTTCCAAATATGTTCCTCCTCCCCCCCCCCCCCCCGTTCCCTTTCACTCCCACATCATTCCCTTTCCTCTCTTCTCCCCATCCTTCCCTCCTATCCCTCTACCCATCTCAGCGTCTGCCCCCCTCACCACCACCACTATACTAAACTTTATACGTGCTACCCCGAGGCCCCATAGCCCATACATCAAACATATTAAGGCAATATAAAACTTGTTGCCGATATGACCACTGGATGACACGTCAACTTCACAGTAAATATTCGGGAAATATTTTAGCAATATCAACGAGTGGGAGCAAGATTATACTGTTGAGACATATTAAAACAAAAAAATCAGTCAATACTTCCCTGATAATAGGTGATATTCTAGTTTGATCAATAATGGGGGTAATATTCCAGGTATCGTGTTATTGCCATGATATATATAGTGATATTCTATCGATGGTAATATGTCTGGGTAAACATTTCTGACTTACAAGATATTATCGAGAAAACAAAAACACACTTGATATTTCTCTACTAATACTTCAACTCTTAAAGCAATATTCATAAGACTTAATTACACGTTTGAAATACATTTATCATTCTTTAAACACTAAATATTTCTAACTATGTAGTATAACAAACTCCATAACATTCACACAGATAATAACCGTTACTCAATAACTACATAACAGTATAATACCCAACAAAAGCCTCATTACGATACATCACATTCTACATTATTAAACTCTGGCGACGAAACATCATAAAAAAAAATAATATTGGAACGTTTTAAAACACCTTACTAGGATAATTTATAACAAAAAAACAACAGCAAAATACAGTTTAATAAATGGATAATAAAAGTATGATAATAAATGCCTCCATTAAGCACCTCAAGCAACGATATTTACACCAAGTACGACGGAACAAAAAAAAAAAAATTGGTAAATATCACGTTACTTGATATTTTTTTTATGGTATATTCAACACTTTAGCTCCCATCATAACTCTCTCTCTCTCTTGGTATCTAACACATACTAATACAATTCCTAGTTTTAGTTTTGCATTAGATGTATTCAGAACATCATACACAATACAACACTAGAATAAATGACAATACAACACTAATACAATATAGGATAAAACACACACAATAAAAAAAAAAATACAACACTAATAATGTCAAGAATCATACAACATAATGATAGAGCACTTTAAAAACACCTTATAGGGCAATACGCACTTAGTCTGTGTGTGTGATAAAGTGGGTGAGCAACGAGGCACGGAGAGCTTTTAAAGGGGAAATATTATCCCAGCAACTTCATAAAGGAAAACTGCTTTCCCCTCATTTATATACGCTTCCCCACTCCCCTCATCTACTGTATATACGCCTCCCTTCCTTCCTTACCTCGCCCCCCCCCCCCCAGGCTCTATAGTCTTTTCTATACGCCTCCCCTCATCTATATACGCCTTCCTTACCCTTTTCCCCTCACCTATACAGTCCTTCCCTCCCTGCCTCCTCACTCCCCTCATCCATAAACGCGTTTCCTCCCCTTCCCCCACCCCCAACTTTCTCTCTTACGCTCCCACCCTCCCTCCCATTCTACGCCTCTCTCCCCCCCTCTCTACGCCTCTCTCCCCTCTCTACGCCTCTCTCCCCTCTCTACGCCTCCCTCCCCCTCTCTACGCCTCCCTCCCCCTCTCTAAGCCTCCCCCCTTCTCTCCTCCGCCAACCACTAAAACTGTTATTCCTCCGCAGTCGACCGTAAAATTCCGCCTTCTTGGAGTCTATTGCACAGCCACCACCATTCTGCCTACCACTACTACCACCACAACCACCACCACAAACAGAAGGCAATTAAAGTCATCAGTGCCTATAACCAAACACACTACCGGCTACCACTTTTATTACCACGACTACCACCACTATAACCACCACAAGCATGAGACAATTACCGCACGAACTATTGCCACAAACCACTAAAATCAACACCAAAAATAACAACAATAACAAATGCAACTAAAACAATCACCACCACCACCACCACCACTATCACTACCACCACCACATTCTTCACCACCCATAAAATGTTGTCAATATCTTGGTTAATATCTTGGGATAAAAATGTGTAGCGCACCTCAAAGTTGTTTTTAGGAAACTATTGGTAAAACTCTGAAGGAAACACTTTTTTTCTTTTTTATGTAGGTTCCAGACCAGAATATTTATCTCACAAGACCAGGATATTTTTTTTTCTTTATGATTCACACAAAAAATATTAAATTTTTTATTGTATCCATTGACTGTGCCAAAGAAATATTCATCTTAACATGCCGGGATCTCTCTCTCTCTCTCTCTCTCTCTCTCTCAGGCCAATGGGGTTCCGTCGAAGCATTCAAAGGGTTAAGTCACCGTCGTGAATGGACAAATTGGTCGTATTCACAAGGATTAAGTTCCAGCACTCAAGAGGGTTAAGTTATCGTCATCAGCTGTTAAATCACTCGACTCCAGTGGTCAGGTCGTCGAGAGGGGGTCAGGTCGTTGAGAGGGGGAGAAGGGGGGGGGGAGGAGGAGGGGTTTATTCAATATACGAGATGATTATAGGATTTATACACCATACAAAGGGATTATGGTCATACTTAAGGGGGGGTTACTTATCATACTTATGGGATTTAAACATCATAAAAGGGATTTGGGGTCATACTCAAAGGGGTAATTTATCATACAAAGGTTATCATACTGAGGTTATCATCATCATACTCGCAATTAGTCATCATACACAGAGGAATTTTCGATACTATACACAAAAATTAAGTGACCTCATACTTTGGTTTTTATTTAATAGTTATACTTAAGGGGTTTCAACTAGCCGAGGGGGGTTTCAACTAGCCGAGGGGGGTTTCAACTCGCCGCTTCTACCACACTTACCAGTTTTTCTCAAGGTAATTAAGTGGTAAAAAAAAACCCAAGTCATCCTAAATGGTTTCCACTCAGGGAATTTAAATGGCCCAGAAACATACCAGGACACTTTCTTTTTTTTCTAGTTTTTCCTCGAGGGATTTAAGTGGTACAAGAATCAAACTAAACCCACTTGGGAGGGAGAGGGAGAGGGAGAGGAGAGGGAGGGGGAGAGGGAGGGGAGAGGGAGGGGAGAGAGAGAGGGAGGGGGAGAGGGAAGTCAGAGTAAGTCAGTAAGTCTCTCTCTCTCTCTCTCTCTCTCTCTCTCTCTCTCTCTCTCTCTCTCTCTCTCTCTCTCCTCTGGCGGGACAGTTAAGGCAGGGAATACTTAGTAGGTCTGCATTTAGTCCTTAACGACGACCACAACACCCAAACAAGCTCCCGCGTCCCTAATGATCCTCATAAAAGAACGTTAATGCGAAACGTTTTTGTGCGTTTTTACTCAAGCAACATTAAGAGGCTGCTGCAGGGGGAAGGGGGGGGCGGGGGGGGAAGAAGGTGGAGGGAGGGGGCAGGGGTGTGTTTGTGTGTCTAGAAGGGGGAGGGTAGCGTGTGTCTCTGGAAGGAAGGAGTGTGTGTGTGTGTGTGTGTGTGCCTGAAAAGAGAGAGGGGGGGGCTTGTGTGTGTCTGGTAGGAATTTGATTTTTACCGCGGACAGCAGCTAGTTTAGTGTGCACCTGGAATGGGGAGGGAGTGTAAGCGTGTGTGGAAGAGGGGAGAGGTGGAGGGTTTAGGGGGAGTTGGGGGGAACGACCTAAGAGGGGAATGAAGGGGAAGGTTATAAAGGGGGTGAGAGGAACGTCCTAAAAGAACTGGGGGTGGGGGGTGGGTGAGGTGGGGGGTGGGTGAGGTGGGGTGAGTGGGGGGTGGGAGAGGTAGGGTGAGTGGGGTGAGTGGGGGTAGGGGAGGTTGGGTGGGTGGGGGAGGAAATAAGTTCTAGAAACTTTGTTGTTGCCATACGCTCACACCACTATACGCTGTAGGAATAATACCACTCTACCCTCACCACTGTAACAACAACAACAAACACAACAACAACAACAACCATATACTGTACCCGAACACAGTTAAACGAATCACTATAACTGTATTTCGGAACACCAACAACTGAGGCAATTACTCCAACCTTTAAAATTGATAAAAACAAAAACAACAACAAAAATATTACAAATCGTTCCAGAAACTTGGTATTGGTTAGCCATTCAGGTGATTACAGGTGACTACAGGTGATTACAGGTGATTAGAGGGGACTACAAGTTACTACAGGTAACTACAGGTTATTACAGGTGACTACAGGTTATTACAGGTGACTACAGGTTATTACAGGTGACTACTGGCGATTAGAGGGGACCACAGGTGATTAGAGGGGACCACAGGTGATTAGAGGGGAATACAGGTGATTAGAGGGGACTACAAGTTATTACAGGTAATTACAGGTTATTAAAGGTGACTACAGGCTATTACAGGTCACTATAAGTTATTACAGGTGACTATAAGTTATTACAGGTTATTACAGGTGACTACAGGTAATTATAAGTTGTGCCCGAGGTAGAATTATCCGATTAGTGTGTGTGTGTGTGTGTGTGTGTGTTTTAGGTGGAAATTTCTTGTTGGGAAACTCGTAACAAGAGGAAAGTTTGTTTTGATGGTTCTAGTATCGAGTCATTAATTGAAACAGGAGGATGTAACACGTACAGTGGATAGGAGAAAAGAAGAAAGAACAGAGGAGGAAAAAGAAAACAGAGGGGAATAACGAAAAAAGAAAAAAGTAAGATTGATTGAAAGAAAAGAGTAAAAATGAATGAACGAAAGAAAGAATGAAAGATTGAATGAAAGAAAAGAGTAAAAATGAATGAAAGAAAGAAAACAGTATGAAAGAAAGACCGCCCAACCAACCTCCACCACACCAAAACATTCCCCACACACACCCAAACTTTCCCCACCACACCCAAACATTCCCCACCACACCCAAACATTTCCCTGCGTTAAAACTTCTAACTCATAACCTCTCCCGGGAGAATGTTATCACACTTACGCAACCAACATATACTTTTTTGTGGTTGAGAATGAAAAAAAAATACTTTCAAAAAAATACTCGCCCGTGTGACGCCTTGGGAACTATTAAATACGCAAGGAATTAAAGTAAGGTATATTAGCTGTGTAATCCATGGGGAGAAGGGGGGAGAAAGGGGGGGAGAAGGGAGGGAGGGGAGGAAGGAAGGGGGGAGAGGAGGGGAGGAAGGGGGGAGAGGAGGAGTGGAGAAGGGGGAGGAGGGGAAAAAGGGGGACGATGGAGAAACGATATCATAGTCAGTGTAGGGTGAAAGTAGGTAGTTTTTGGGTAGTTTTGGAGGATAATCTTAGTAGTTTTGAAGGCTACCTACAACTCCGTACCAAAAAACAACTCCACGTCAACAACTCCACACTATAATTCCCCCTAATGGAAGGTAACTCCACTTAATTAAGACAAAAATGATCAATTCTGCTGCCCAAGAACCTTTTAAGGAGTCTCTTAATACTGGACGTGGTGTGAGGGATAGGTGGTGTGAGGGATAGGTGGTGTGAGGGATAGGCGGTGTGAGGGATAGGCGGTGTGGGGGATAGGCGGTGTGAGGGATAGGCGGTGTGGGGGATAGGCGGTGTAAGGGATAGGCGGTGTGAGGGATAGGCGGTGTGAGGGATAGGTGGTGTGAGGGATAGGCGGTGTGGGGGATAGGCGGTGTGAGGGATAGGCGGTGTGGGGGATAGGCGGTGTGGGGATAGGCGGTGTGGGGGATAGGCGGTGTGGGGGATAGGCGGTGTGAGGGATAGGCGGTGTGAGGGATAGGCGGTGTGAGGGATAGGCGACGCTAACTCATGCTGGGTAATGGAAGACAAATTGACCCTATTTGGATATTACTTTTTTTAAAACCTCGAATATTCCTCCTAAAACTTTGAATACTCCTCCTTAAACTTTGAATATTCTTTCCAAAACTTTGAATACTCCTCCTAAAACCTTGAATATTTTTCCTAAAACTTTGAATACTCCTCCTAAAACTTTGAATATTCCTCCTAAGACTTTGAATACTCCTCCTAAAACTTTGAATATTCCTCCTAAAACTTTGAATACTCCTCCTAAAACTTTGAATACTCCTCCTAAAACTTTGAATACTCCTCCTAAAACTTTGAATACTCCTCCTTAAACTTTACATATCATTCTTTTAAGAAATAAAACCATATACTCCTCCTCTTACATCCGTTTTTGTATTAAGTAGTTGAAAAGAAATTGGGCTAATAAATAATGTTTTCTCCCAATTTATGACCAATGTACAAAAATTTCTGCATCATTCATTAACATTTCGCTCGTTTTTGGATTGGGTAACTCCCCCCCTCCTCTCCCCTCCCCTCCCACCCCCCAGGAGTTCCGGAATTCTTCAAAAATTTACTTTCCTTAGGATCTCTTGGACAACAACTCCCCCCCCCCACCCCCCCCCCCCACACCTTGGAATTTCAGATATTCATAATTTCTTTTCTGAAATTCTCGTATCTATTGATGTAGCAATGTTTTCCCCCTGAATTTACGGGATTCAAAGGTGTTTTTTTCCTAAGAGTTCCGGGTTCTTAAAACTTTCTTCCCTAAAGTTATTAAGACCTTAAAACTTTTTCCCCTGAGGTTCTTGTAACTGTATACTTACTTTTCCCTCAGGAGATACGAGACATTAGGGAAAAAACCCCCCACTAATTCTTGAACCTTGGAACTTGTTTTCGTAAGAACCTTATTCAATCTAGAATCTCTGGCGTGTGGAGGAACAAATGACTGCCTGGGTTAGTATTAAAATAAGTGGGCGTGGGGATGTGTGGAGGAATAACTGGGCGTGGGCGTGGGGATGTGTGGAGGAATAACTGGGCGTGGGCGTGGAAATGTGAGGAGGAATAGATAGGTATGGTGGGGGTGAGAAAGAGGGAGTAAATTTAGCGAGTGGAGGGGGGGGGGTGAGTAAATGGGTGTGAGTGGGCGTGAGTGGGGGGCGTGCTTTATCAGGTGGGTCAACATATCGCAAATGACATAACGCTCCGGTCACAACTGGGGCATGGCGTTAATTACACCTATTACGTATTGCGCTCAGGAGAGAGAGAGAGAGAGAGAGAGAGAGAGAGAGAGAGAGAGAGAGAGAGAGAGAGAGAGAGAGCAATAATAATGATACTAATACATATATAGGAACAATAAAAAAAAAAATAAAATAAAATAAAAATCGATGACCAAAATCAATGTATGGATAAAAGGCCAAAAGCAGTAACTTAATTAAACAATAGAGAACCTTATCAAAATTTCCTCACACACACACACACACACACACACACTCTTTGCCCCTCTACACAAAAACTCTCTCTCTCCCTCTCTCTCTCTCTCTCTCTCTCTCTCTCTCTTCTCTAACAAATCGAGTTTATAAAAAATCCGCCAAAAATACGAGTGAAAAACCCCGACTGACAGAGAGGCTCATTAAAATATTTCCCACTGGGTTTGAGAGACTTTACAAAAATCAGTTTATGTCTCGTATGAAAACAAAGCTAAAAAAAAAATAAGAGACGAACTTAAAATTTTTTGTCGTCGAAAATTTTGCCGTTTAATTTTTTATTTATTTTTAGCTGTCTTTTTCATGTACACTGAAAGAGCCTCCGATTTTTTTTACCATATCAAAACAATCACACTTAAATGTATTATATATATTTTTTTAAGTCACTCTTGATGCACTTAATATTCTCTCTACGTATATTTTCACCCCGCTTGGTTTAATTTTTCGGTTTAACATAAATACATACGTTCAACATTTAAAAAAAACAACACTCGTTTAAACTCAACTTTCAGTAAAATCATGTTAAGAATATTTTTTTAAACACAATCATGCGAAAATGTTTGATATCTGAAAGTCAAGTTATTCCAGTTATATATTTCAGTTTCTCCTACACCGTGTTAGTCAGGTGTAAAGGTGTACACGCTGACTTAATAAATTTACATTTTAGTTGTCGAATATTTTTGGTACACATGACATGATGATTTATCTAATATGTATACCACTGAAACTAATAAATAAGTAGATACGTAAATAATAATAACAATAAATCAAAGAAATAAGATGAATAAAAACTTCCACACTACCTCATGTACAAATCCACTCAATTTAAAAAAAAAAAAAAAAAAAAAAATAATAATAATAATAATAATAATAATAATAATAATAATAATAATAATATTCCTTCACCCGTAATATCATCCCCAAATATATTTCGCCAACATAAAATTAAACCAATTCACAAGACGGGTTACGGGAGCATCGGACGGTCGCTCTAAGACGCTGAGAAAATTACGTGGCGAGAAAAGTTGGCGTCTTTAATGGCCGTCCGTCACCGTCCCCTTTGTGACCGTACACAAAACCATGTATAAAGCTAATGGACGGCAAATAAAGAGCTAGAGCCTGATGCCAAATACAGGGTGGTGGGTAGGGAGGGTGAGAGGTGGGGATGGTGGGTAGGGAGGGTGAGAGGTGGGGGTGGTGGGTAGGGAGGGTGAGAGGTGGGGGTGGTGAGGTGCATAGAGAGAGGGGGAGGGAGGGGGGAGCACAGGAGGAGGAAAGGGAGGGAGGAGGAGAGGGAAAGGGTAGAGGGAAGGGAGAAGAGGGAAGGGTAAGAGAGGTGAGGATGAGGGAGGAAGAGAAGGAAAAGAGAGGGAAATGGAGAGGGAGTGAGGGAAAACAGACGTGGCACTGCTGAAGTTGGTAGTCAGTTGTAAAAGTTTAGTGCTCAACCAAATCTTGATGAATGGTTTTGCACAGCACAGCACAACACAGCACAGTACAGCTCAGCTCAACACAACACCACACAGTACAGCTCAACACCATACCACACAGTACAGCTCAACACAACACCACACAGTACAGCTCAACACCACACCACACAGTACAGCTCAACACCACACCACACAGTACAGCTCAACACAACAGTACAGCTCAACACAACACCACACAGTACAGCTCAACACCACATCACACAGTACAGCTCAACACCACATCACACAGTACAGCTCAACACCACAACACAACAGTACAGCTCAACACAACACCACACAGTACAGCTCAACACCACACAGTACAGCTCAACACCACACAGTACAGCTCAACACCACACCACACAGTACAGCTCAACACCACACCACACAGTAGACAGACTAGGAGACATTCACGATAAAAAAAAAAGTTAAGTTATATATCCTGAGTAAGAAATAACGTAAAAACAACACGATTCAATAACCTTTTGATGCCAGTCCAGTGTTTCTTTCTTTTTTTTCTCTTCTTCACAGACACATCAGTAAACAGACCAGGATAGTGTCAAGGCTTCAACAGCTGGGAGGGGAACTGACCACTCTGTAGGCTTCCTTAAACAACCGACACAGTTCGTAAAGTTGATTGGTTTGGGGTTGTTTGAGTGAGGCTCTACGTTTCGGCAAGTTAGCAATCATTTTTTCCCCAACTTTCATGCCTATTAGAACGGGATTTCTTTAGGATAAAACGTGGGGGGAAGGGGGGGGGAGGGGGAATATACAACCTGGGGAAATTCTTGTTACCATGTTACCAGTTAAATTTCGACGTCATTTTAAGCTAGTATTTTCGTATTGTTATTAAACCGACTTAACTACGTTCTTTCATCTCCACTTAAGGGTAAAACTTAAGGTATTATAGAGAATCCGGGTTCAAGGTTTCGTCAGGGCTTCAGTTGGAGAGATTTCACACTCACAGACTTTGAGGTTAAAGAACCAATACTCGTGAACTAATTCTAAATTCATGATTTATTTGGTAAAAGAAACTGGAATATGAAGCAGTTCTGAATCTACAAGTTCATAAAGGAAAAAAAAAATATTACCAACTAAATGCATTCAATAATATATTTTTTTAAAGATAAATTGTCGAACACACACGCACGCCAAACACAACCTAGACCTACACACACAAACACTGACACATACTCCCCCCCCCCACACACACAAACACTGACACATACTCCCCCCCCCCCCACACACAAAAGAAAAAAAATAAATAAAAACATCAGAAAATGTCGTACCAGATTATTCCGCACGACAGAAGAGGACAGCAACTAAAACACAGCGTGGATACAGCCAGGGAGGACAAGACTGACCAGAGGATCGTACCAGCACTCACAGCCTGGCCCATGGTTCACTACGTCTACTTAATGATCCGTGAAACAGCAGGATTCTCTACGTACTACAACAGCCTTCTAACATGGACGAAATATACAGTGTTGGGTGGCTATACAGGACGACGATAACCCAAGTGTATTTAAATAGGATCTTGTTTAGAATTGAGTCTAGAAATGGTTAGTATAGTGACTGACTGACTACTAACAGCAACACCGTCTCATTTAAGAACAAAATCTCTAACATAGAAACAGTGGGAAAAAGTAAATGGAAAATATCTGGAGCAAGTCATTAAGAGAGATGTAATCTGGCCTGGGGGAGTGTAAAACACCTGAGCCAGAATACACCCGGGTATAAGCAAGCAGGGGTGTACTATGGTCTGCTACACCGGGAACACTTCTCACGCGTTACACGTATGAAGGAGTTTATTGATACCACGTAACCATCCTCATACAGGTTCATTCTGTACACCTGTGTTACGAGATGCAGACCTTTAGAGGCGGTTTGTAATTCACTTGTAAACGATCATTATGGTATACACAGTCCACCTACACAGAAGCTATGGGACCCAGCATCTCTACGAACGCTACGAGATCCACTACGGCCAGCGTGACATGATCTGTAACGAAGCTTAAGTTACAGATAAACCACCTCTTGGCAGAAAACGTAACCAGAATCCTCACTCACACTGCAAACACCGTCACCAGCACACAGGGTAAAGACAGACACTTCCTCACCACACGACATGTAATAAGTCAAACATCCACAATACAAGTTGAAGGAACAGCGTCAACAGCAGCTTCAACCTTTGGTAACAAGAGCTGACTCGACAGACTTGAGGAATCGAGACTGCATAAGCGATGGTGAAGAATTTGTAAACTTGTGGAAGCTGAGATCAGGCGCCTCTGACTCCATGAGGAGATGTGTGCCGGGGAATTCTGAAAACCCCGGATGCACACACCTGAAGGCTCCTGCTGGTACATGAAGCAGAGACCTGAAGCCTCCTGAAGGTTTATGCTGATATATGAGTTATCGTAACAAGAGACAGATACCTAAAGTCTTCTGCTGACTTATGAGAGCCAGAAACTTCACGGACTACAGTAACAAACCGTCACAAACGCCACAGACTTCAGAACCATACGTCACAAACGCCACAAACTAGAGAAACGCACGTCACAAACGCCATAGACTACAGAAACGCACGTCACAAACGCCACAGACTACAGAAACACACGTCACAAACGCCACAGACTTCCCTTAACAGAAGACACACAGCACTCAAGGACTTCGTGAAACTTAAGATTTAACGCCACAAACTTCTAGACGCAAGAGGGAGACACACAACATTAACTTATGAAAGCAGGTAACTCAGACACGAGAGAGAGAGAGAGAGAGAGAGAGAGAGAGAGAGAGAGAGAGAGAGAGAGAGAGAGAGAGAGAGAGATAATGGTTGTGCGGTGGTAACAATAACAAATGGTGATGGCAATAGCAGAAGACAAGTCCCCTCAAATCACCAATCACATTACTACTACTACTACTACTACTACTACCTCCTCACCTCTCTCTCCCTCCTCCTTCCAAGATCAAATTACCATTCAAGAAATATTCGTCCTATTTTCTCTCGTGGTGGATATTACGCCTGGCAAAAATATCACCCAGCTTGTGAGGTCTGAGGGTTAGTGCCGGGCCATGGGGAGATTACCTTCTCTCGCCCTGCCTGCCATATTCCCTTACCTCCCCTCCCCTCCCCACTCCCCTCACCTCCCCTGACCCCTTCAAAAAATTTTACTTGAGTTGGGACAGAATTTTTGAATTTTGTGTGGAGAATATATATACTTTTATTATTCCTTGTTTCCATCTCGTAAGTGTGGTACGATCCTAATGTATTACACCACCACCACTACTACTACTACTACTACTACGCTATCACCACCACCACATCACCTCACTCATATCACCACCATACTGTCACTATCACCACAGCAATTTCAAGTGCCACACATCTCAAAAAAAAAAAAACAAGAAAAAAGAATTACAATATTGTGTGGGTATTTTATTTATTTTTTAATCGATCCTTCAATTTAAAACTACGTCACATTCATAAACCTGAAAGGAATTTGGTCGTGGTATCACACAATTCCCATAACGGCCAAAAAGGAATTAGAATTTCGTGTCGGTAAATTTTATTCGTTTTTATCCTTCCACCTCAAAGTATATCATAGTCGCAGTGCAAAGTCAGTTGATCATAAAATTGCATTCAGGTCTCACAAAAAAATTGGTAAAAATCTTTGATGGCGAGGAAGAATTTCGTGAGGGATAAGATTTTGAAATTTTATATTCTTCCCCCTTGAAACTATCTGCTAGCTAACGTTTGCACAACTCTCTCTCTCTCTCTCTCTCTCTCTCTCTCTCTCTCTCTCTCTCGATCAACTTTATCCACCTGCTTCTACTAACTTTAACCACCTGTATCTATTAAATGATTTGTCCTATTTATCTATCTATTTCTCCAAAGTCCTTCTTGAGAGCCAGGACTCACACCAAACACCAGGTTGCAGCACACGTCTTGCATATTTCCCACTCATGTCCTACGAGCCTTGGACACGAAGCAATGTGTTCACAAATACAGATCTACTCGCTGGTGGGAAACAAACCTCACCAACACCACCGCTGTAATGTAAAGGAAGGTACCAGTGAGATGCATTACAGTACCTCATGTAAATAATAACCAGAACAACAGCGACTTAGTCTCCTTTTTCAGTCGACACACCTGAAAGGAAATTTCTCCCTAATTCCACATGACCTCGGAGCAGTGAGTTTGTGCAGAATCAAGACCAACAACAAGAGATTAGGTAATGATTCTCGACATTCATCAAATCTACTATAGTGATCATCTGTCTACCAGAATACATCTTCTCGTTACCAATTTACAGACTCAGGTACTCCTCTTAAGTGGTGGTTGGTTGCCTGAATCTCGTGTCACTTATTAAAAAGATTAAAAACGACTAAATAAACGAACACCAAAGAGATGATAATACAACGACGAATCGATTATTTAATGGACCAACTCTTGCGATCATCTCACTGTATGATAATTACTGTACTCGTTCTGTCTTCCTTTAACTTGTTCGCATGGTGATGTTTGTGTGTAAGTTGAAGCATCTGGGAAGCAATAGAAACGCTCAAGACGTGGAAATTCCTGCACCGGCACTTTATTCCTACACCTGTTCTTATACTGATATTCCTCAAGAACTTCGTGAACCTGAGAAGTTGTGACGGAGGTGTTGACCGAAAGTTTCTGTCCCCCACACGACGCCAGAGTCATTACTGAGTACTCACCTCAAACCATACTTACGTGTGTGTGTGTGTGTGTGTGTGTTGAAGCTCACTGTAACTGGTTGTGGCAGTGTTGTAGTGATGGCAATATGGTGTTGATGTGAGTGGTGTGGTGGTGGGATTGGTGTGGTGGTGAGTTGGTAATTGCGTCGTGGTGGTAATTGCGTTGTGGTAGTGGTGTTGGCGCTGGTAGTGGTGTGATGGGGGAGGGTTAAAGAGAACCTCCCGCCACACCACGGCGACAGGGCTCCCGACTCGCTAAAACCTTCATGCTTCCTCGTTCGATCCTGCGTGTGAGGCACCAACCTGGCCTCATGCTAAAGGGCATCGGTCAATCCGCCTAGCTCCCCCCTCCCCCTCTAAACCTCACGGGTTCTTACATTATATCATCCTGTCATTTCGGTGAGGCTACATCACGTTCATTTCCCTCCATCATGCCACGGAACAAAGCTGACAGTCAAAAGGATATAAAAATTGCATCGTGACTTCACCATAAGTGCCTGCGATCTTTTTTTTTCTCCCAAAGGCCATGGAAAAATTACCATAAGAGTCTTTCAGAATCTCAACAGGGACAAATAACACACACACTCTCTCTCTCTCTCTCTCTCTCTCTCTCTCTCTCTCTCTCTCTCTCTCTCTCTCTCAGGAGGTGAATCCAGCTCCCCATAATAACTTTAACTCATAAATGCAGAAAAGACGCACTTTCATTTAACTGACTAGAATGAGACGTTTCGCTTTTCCACCATGGAGAGAACTGAGACGATCATTCTAGTGGTAACCCAAGCCGACACCAGAGGAAGACTCGAGTAGATTGCCATGATATTACGTACAATAGACTGATATATTCCTTATTGTGGTGGACGGTTGATCGACTCTCAGCTAAACGGGTGATAACTTAGGAACAAAAAGTAAGACCAACGTAGTTTATCGTTGGGAATTTACAAGTAGTGGACGTAATCACACCGACCGTCTCTCTCTCTCTCTCTCTCTAAGGAACGGATGATGGTAACTTTTACCTTAGAGTTTAACACGCATACCAACACACAAACACTAAGTAAACAAACAAATCCACACACACATACACACACACATACAGACCCTACCCCTCACCAACCACCACTCCTATACCTCATAAATTACATTCTCTTCCCAAACAAAACTATATAAACAAAAAAGACTGACTCAAACTTTCAAAACACACAACGACTTCCACCCCTCTTCAAAACTTACTTTAATTTGATCTCCAAAGTTTGGGTAACAGGAGAATGTAACTTGAGGCGCCAAATCTGCTTCCGGCGACAAAAAACAAAACAGAGCCTTATAATGAATCAAAGACGCAATGGTGGAACAGGAGAGAGAGAGAGAGAGAGAGAGAGAGAGAGAGAGAGAGAGAGAGAGAGAGAGAGAGAGAGAGAGAGAGAGAGAGAGAGAGAGACTAACTCACTAGAATATTGAGGCAGAAAATCGAAGGAGGTGTAGTTGGAGGTGGTATTGGTGAAAGACAAAACTGGGTGTAAGGAAAATAGGTGTAATCTGATAAATGTGTGAGTAAAGGATGAAACAACAGAGTGGGGAGAACAAGAGGGCTGTAGTAGAGGTGTACAGGAGGAGAGGTGTAGGGGAGGTGTGGTGATAGTGCTGGCTACAGATTGGAGGCAAGGGCGTAAAAGCACATGGTGTCAGCTTAATACACTTGTGTTTAAAGGAAGGAAGGAAATAAAGAAAGAAAGAAACAAACAAACAAAGAAAAGAGAGAGACAGAAACACAAATTACTAACTGCATTCAGGACCAGGAGATGAAACACACACACACACACACACACACACACACACATACACTTTTATTTGCCTAACATTCACGGGTAAAAGATCTTCACTACTATCGGGTTTCCGGCACCAACAACACTCTTTGACCCGCCAATACACCACACACCGTCAAACTACACCATCTGTTACATCAAAGAAAGTTAGCCAGCCAGACCCATCACACTGCACCATCCCACCACCACTCCCCGCCCACAGTGAGTCTTTACCACTACCACACGCCCATACTGTCCTTGCCACAACCACCCCACCAAACAAACTAACACCAAACCACTCAACCATCTGCCTTAAGGTAAACAAACACCAACCCCACAACCACCTGTTAGAGCGCTCGCCACCTGTCTCCACCACCTGTCTCCACCAGTATACAGTGGGGGTGATGCAGGTGGTGGCCGTGGACAGTCAACTATGGGTAAGGAATTAACGTCACCGCAATGGTCGACGTGAATTAAAGTGGGGTAGGGAAGAGGAGGGGAGGGGAATAAGGAAGGGGAGGAAGAAGGGGAAGGGGAGGAAGAAGGGGAAGGGGAGGAAGAAGAGGATGAAGATGGGGAAGAAGAGGTGGAAGAAGAGGAGGAGGTGGAAGGAAGCACAGAGGAAGGTAAATGGGGGTGGGGGGGAAGGGGGTAGTGGCGCTGCTGTAGGGGAGGGGGAAGGTGGGAAGAAGAAGATGGGTGAGGAGGGGGAGGGAAAAGAAGGTAGGTAGGTAGGGAGGACCTCGTCTTCCTTCCCACACTAATGAGACACACGACACCTGGCGATTTGTCCATGTCAGTCATTCCTCTCTCTCACCCCCCATTACTGCCATGATCTTACCATTACTGCCATGATGCTAATATTACTGCCATTAACCCCCCATTACTGCCATGATCTTATCCATTACTGCCATGATCTTACCATTACTGCCATGATGCTAATATTACTGCCATTATCCCCCCATTACTGCCACGGCATCTCTCGGACTGAAAGAGTGAGTGAGGTGTCATACTCCCAGGTAGAAAACAATAAACACAGGTACGACAAAGAGTGAACTACACGGGGACGAGCCACTAATTATCACAGGTAAATTACATATCAAGTTCTACATAGATCGATCACAATAAATCGAACGTTCATGGATATACGGATAAAACAGAACGTTCACAGGCATCCAAAGATCAAGGAACGTTCACAAACTTACATTAATAACTGATCGTTCACCTGGAAACAAAACATAAATGAGCATTCACCAAAAAAGTACACATAGAAAATTGAACGTAAGCTATACAAAGAAAACGAAAGGTTACGAGATTACTATGCAAATCCGATTTTGGGAGGGGGAGTGAGATGAGTGGGAGAGGTGCGTGGGAAGGGAGGAGAGGGGTGCGTGGGAAGGGTGAGGGGTGCGTGGGAGACGGGAATTTTTGTGTGAGAGGGGAGAAAGAAGCGTGGGAGGAGGTAAATATATATATATATATATATATATATATATATATATATATATATATATATATATATATATATATATATATATATATATATAGAGAGAGAGAGAGAGAGAGAGAGAGAGAGAGAGAGAGAGAGACGCATAATAAATCTCTTACACACCTCATATATATATATATATATATATATATATATATATATATATATATATATATATATATATATATATATATATATATATATATATATATATATATATATATATATGGCAAAGTCTCTCTCTCTCATCAGCTCACCATCAATCCCAGCCAACTACTGTACCATTATTCCCCGCCAGCCGCCGTCATTGCCATCCACCCAGCGTCACTCCCTGCCACCCACCACCCACCTCCATCCACCTAGCGTCACTCCCTCCCACCCACCACCCACCGCCATCCACCCAGCGTCACTCCCTGCCACCCACCTCCATCCACCCAGCGTCACTCCCTGCCACCCACCACCCACCGCCATCCACCCAGCGTCACTCCCTGCCACCCACCACCATCCACCTAGCGTCACTCCCTGCCACCCACCACCCACCTCCATCCACCCAGCGTCACTCCCTGCCACCCACCACCCACCTCCATC